>JBBBDQ010001818.1:1422500-1690963 GCA_037127315.1 Ascarosepion bandense
AGTAAGTCCTGAAATTTGAATTAAAATCAGACAATTATTTGATTTTTGCCAGAACTTACAAATAAATGTTTTCCACTGGAAAAAAAAAACAAACAAAAAAAAAAAACGCTAACAACAACTAAAAAAAAAAACAAAAAACAAAAATAACCAAAAAACAGACAAAAAAAATCAAGATTTTTAACCAAAATTTTGAAAGGATTAGAAAGGCTTGTTTTTTTTTTAAATATTTAAAAGATACTTTGGTCTTTCTTTTTAATAATAACATTGATATTTTGACGCTAAAACTTTGTTTTTATTAAGTTTGGGAGCTTTTGCATGATGCTATGCTGTTTTTTCAGCAAATTGATGAAGGTGCCTGATTTAATTTATATGGACACAGAACAAAGAGAGACGATACGACCCGAGATTAAAAGCAGAAGATAAATTTATTAACACACACAAATGAATTACACAAAAATGATGGCTAATAATATCATGTATGAATGTAACATTGAAAAATGAAATATGCTTTTACACAATAAAAAGTATAATGCTGTATAAAGTCATTTAAAAGGAAACTACATAAAAAGAAGAAAAGCAGAAAATATATCTCTGAACAGTTTTCAAAGAATTGATACAATTTTCGATGCAAAATTCAAGGTAACAGCGAAGATGTTACCTTGATGTGGGAGTGATTCTGATGTTCTTTTCAATTCTCGTTTGGTGGTTGAATTTCTTTTTTTTTTTTTTATTTGGACCGATGAGGCCTTGGTGCCTTGTTCCCCATAAATAACTTACAAGTAGGCCCAATATACACTTCTCTGAATTTAGAGGGAAACCTTTTTATTGGTTTTGGATAGGGGGAAAAAAAACGCAGTTGTTTCTCATTAATGGAAATGTACCAAAATATTTTTGAAATTCAAAAATTAAGCAAAAGCCTAACGCAGTGTCAGCTTCCCCTATGAAAGCTAGACGAAAATAAATGATTAAGCTGCTACGGAGTTTCAATGTCATATAGCGTCTTTTCCCCATATTTAAGCTATGCATAGAACGTCAAAATAAGAAACGTGTTAATTACGTGTTAATGATGCGGATTGTTTTTGTTCTACTGATGCAAGGTGGGAGACACAGACAAATTTTAACATGGCGCAAATCTATAAAATCATTTTTTTAGATGTTTATTCGTATATTTTATGAGAAGGTAATGACTTGCACTCGTGATTCTTCTTAACCGTCGAGCCACAGGGCACCAGTTGGTCGCGCGGCCCACTTAAGTGTGGGTATGTGTGTTTGGAAATAGTAATTAAACAGCATTAGCAGTTGAATGATTAAATAATTATGAAACTGTTATTTTAAATAATTCTTTTCACTATTCTTCGATTATGTTATTTCAGATCAGTCAGTCACTTAAGTGTCACATGTGATACACGCTTGGGCGATCATGTCTCTTTCGAGACATCACTGACCGGGAAGTGATTTTCCCACAGTAGATTGTCATCATTTTCGGCGGTAAAATGGTTGCCGAACAAGGTTTTGGAACCCAATCTGTCCTGCTATTTAACCCATAGTTAGAAAGAGAAGCGATGTATTTATACCCTTTATAAGGATATTTGCGCGAAAATGAATGCAACTGATTCAACCGAAATTCAAACTCGGATCTCCAATTTCTCGTTCCGAGACGATATCCACCTCATCACAACACACGCTCGCAAGTATTTTAAATAATTTGTTTCAATATTCATGTTTTTAAAGTATTTTTATTTTTTAAAAATTTAACTTTTTAAAAATATCCTTTATTTGAATAAATGAATACTAACATTTGTTTTCATATAATTGTATTCAATATTCTTTGTTTAATTCAAAATTATTACAAAGTCATATTGAATTCTAAATCAGTATTGTCGAAGTTATTGATATGAAACATTAAGCTTTGAACTTAATAATTTTCAAAGTTTTTAACACAAAAATATTTTTTTTAGTTTTATTGAATTGTTTTTATTGAATTTGTTCCGGACAAATTTTCAGTATGTTTACGGTTGATATTGCATAATTTATTAGACTTAAAGACATCTACAAGGATATTTTTCTTTATATAATTCTAAAAGAAAGTTTGTGAACAACCGCCAAATTTAAGGTGCGCAAGAAATACCAAAATGATGATCTCCTCTTCCATCTATATATATATACATTTATATATTCTAACAAAGTTTTCTAAAATAATGACCTATTCACCATAAAATTAATTAATTAATGAATAAGTACTAAACATTTCATTTAAATCGGATAATTTGGATAAATTTATTCATACAGAGGCAGTTATAGTTTGTTGCTTTTATTATCCAAATTTCTTGTGCATTTTGGTGATCCTTACAAATACATTTAGATTAGGACATTTAAGCTTAGAACTTAGCGTAATGAGAAAAAACATTTAGAAAATAGATGTATTACTGAAAATGTTGTTTATACATAAATTTACTCTTCAACACTCTGCATTATTCACCACCTTCTTTTACCACTGCTCCTCTATTGCATTACTTAATTTCAGTCATGCTCATTTTTATTGCCATAGCAGAATATGACAACACAACTGTAAAATTCATACACGCTATCATTCATTCATTGCATCCTGTCATTTTCAGTGGCAGGATAAAACCTTTGCTTTGCAAACAAAATCACATCCAAAATGTTAAAAGTTTCTAGAGGTAAGATAACTTCCTTTTCTCTTTTTGTAGGACGGATAATCATTAAAGAAATAAATGAATTACGCTTTTGTCTGTAAATCAAAAGTTGCTTTTTTATTTTTACCCTAAATCTACATATACTTATTCTGTAACAATCGAAGAATGTATTTTTTATTTATTTATGTATATCCAAATATTTCACGTTATAGTTATTCTAAGTATAAAAAAATAGCTAACAATAATTTAGTTTCCATTAGTTTTTAGATGGAGATGGCGCACAGAACTTCCACGGATTTCTACTTGATATACTTATCTTTCCGGATTTATTTCTGTATGTGTATTTTCGCGCACACGTTATGAAGCCCCAACTGGAGTAAAAGGTTTTACCCATGTTCTTTATCATTTGCCTATTACAGTTTTTGTGATGTCTTCGATTTCCTGAATTGTTCCCATCTTTGGTCGTCTGGTGGACTGCCTTAACTGTCTGCGTGACGTCAATAACAGAAACATTTTGCATCAGACTAAAATAGACGAAATAGTTGTCGTATTGATGGCGACCAATAACTAAGTCTGGAAATTTGTGCCACGGAAATGAACGGTCAGTTAGAAAGTAATCGATTGCATAGGCTCTCATGATTTCTCCCTGTTCAGCCAGTTTATGTACCTCCTTCGGGGAATAGACGTTTATTCGCTCGGTAAAGTTAACATTCGTTCGTTGTCCGATTAACAAAACTGGTCGTTCTTTTATATGGCTTTTTACAAAGTTAAATGTCTCAATTAGACCAGGATCGAAGAGGATATCTGAATTTACAAATCCGTAAAATTCACTGTTGGGAAATCTTTTCAGTATATTTATGACCATGATGTTCAGTACCGGGATCCCCTGACATTTCGTTTTGAGGATCGGTAACAACTTCCATCCGGATTTGATACATTGATCGAAAGATTTGTCGATCAGTGATAGATTGGTGTAGACAACGGGTTGTACTATCTCTGGCCACGATCCCCAAACTCTGGCCACATTTTCATGAACATTAATCTTTTCTTCTTCTGGTAACCACGATGTGGCTAACACTGCCAAAAATGTTCGGTTATCCTGTAAATTGATGTCAGGTTTGATGGATAATGAAATATTCACTTGTCGTGACTTTATCCCAAAAGATGATGCAATTTTTTCTTTTTCTTTTTTTTGTTTTACTGTCTTTTTTGATGCGCCCTTTTCGAGTCTGGGGACTTTGTCTTTAGGCATCGTTTTAATGGGTGACAAGCTTGAAGTCTTTTTAAATTTCAGAACCAACAAAGATGAGCTGCTCCTTTTTATGTATAAATTTACATTGACTATGAAATATGAATGTAATATTAACCAGCAAATTGAAAAGATACAAATCATCAAAAAGAAACATTTATACATGGCGAACGGTAATAATAATTAATGTCGTTCCATTTACTTTATATTTGAAATTGTAATTTTTGCAGATGATGTGATATAGTTTCACGGACTGGCTTTTCTGTTTAGCTTTGTGAGGTAGAAATGTTCTGGTGTGTTCCTAAGTGGAGGAAAAGTCTCCTCATACAAAATTATCATAGTTTTTGCAGGTTAAATTTTTATATCACTTGATAATTATACAAACGAAAGGAAGAAACCAATTTTATTATCGCCATTCTTAGACATTTCATTTGTTTTTATATATTCTATTAAATGGAAAAAAATCTTGGTACAATCAAATTTGATAATTTAATTAGGTTTATTGTAGTTTAAACAAATTTTCGCAGAAGTTCTCTTTTCCTTTTCTTTGTTCTTGAAGAATCTGTAAAATTGAAGGGTGAATATTAGAAAGTATTCAGGAAACAAATATATATTTTATATATTTTTATCACATTTAACGTTATTTTTCAGTGGATATCTATATTTGATTGGACACTCCGTTTATATACTAAAAAGGATAAGTACTTAGTGTACCGGTTTGAATATATATATATATATATATATATATATATATATATATATATATATATATATATATATATATATATAATTATTAAAATGAATAAGATACGAAGAATATAATTGCAACTGTCAAAACATTCATTTAAACCAGTTCTCAATATAAAAATAGAGCAATGGATATTTATTATGAATTATACTTTACAACATTTTTCATATTTTCTAAAGTATACTTAACAACAACAACAATAATAATAATAATATATATGTATATGTATTATAGATTATACTTTAGAGCATGTACAAATTACATTCTACTACAAAGTGTACATTTTGTTTCAATACTGAAAGGACAATGTCTCATCAGGTAGTAAACGCTATTTTTGAAAAAGGATGGAAATTTCCTACCTTATATCGGTAAAATTTTTGTGTGCGGGATAAAGGGGGTTGGGAAAATGAGAAACCAGAAAGGGGAGTCATAAAAGGGTCATAGAAGAACTAAAAAACAAAAGGATGAAAACGGGATAGAAGGAAAGAGAACTAAACATACCAGATTAAAGGGTCAAAGAAAGACACCAGGTTTAAAGTAGGAAGTAAAATATAGTCAACCCTTGATGACCTGGCGTCGGAGGTTAACAAAGAGGAAGAAGTAAGAAAATGCGTAGAGGTGGGAAAAACGTGAGAGAAAATGGGCGAAGAAGAGAGAGGTATAAGAGACAGCATGACCAGCGAAGGGGTAGTTATTTTAGCACTCTTAAATAGTTAATAGATAAAAATTTGTTTTGGCGAAATATAAAACTATAAACTTTTGGCGTTTTTTCAAAATATGGTGAAGTCATGTACATAGACGTAGGAGTTATTTAAAAGTGTAGGAAAAAATTTAACTTAATTAAAAATTAAAATTGAAGGAAAAAATTTTTTTGTTAAAGTAGAATTTCAACCGAAATTTAAAAAAAAATCTTAATTAGATAACAATTTTTCGTACGAAATAAAGATAAAATTAGAGATAAAAAATAACATAAGGAGAGAGATCATACAGTTAAAAGTGAATATCATGGTACTAAGATTAATACTATAAAAGGATTATCGTTGCTAAGATTAATACTATAAAAGGTTTATCGTCATGATTGTAAAGTTAGTTCTTTAATATGTTTGCAATTTATTGTAGTTTCATGCCTCTGGTTTAGTAATATGTCACTCCTCATGTATTTAATGATTTCCATTTGTTCTTGTAAACATAGGAAACATGGCTCTTTTACCGATGTAGATGTTCTAGCCTGTTTGAGGATTTTTCATTTAACTTTAGGTGTTTTATTTTCATTTTTTAACTTCCAAAAATACTTAAAAAAGTGATGTCATATTTTCTTTGTCCTTATTATTGAAAAATGAGAGATGATTGTAAAAGCGCTTTTTAAAAACGTTCATTGGATTTCTGAAATAAATTTTAGCACCCTTTGGATTCTCCACAGATGAAATTGAACACACATACACCAGAGATTTGGTTAAACATTTATTAGATAGAGGCATTGGTTCGGGTTTATACAATAACAAGATTTATTATTATAGGGGAAATTAAAATGAGTATTAGAATAGTTTTGTTGTATAATTTCGATATTTTATGGTTATGTAATTTAATTATTTTTTCTAAATTGTTGGAACAATTACAACTGAGTTTTAGTGAATTCCTATTGAAAATTTTGCTTAAAGAGTTATTTTTGGGGAAATGTAAATCTATTAACTTAAGAGATTTATGTCCCAGTTTAAAATTAACTAACTGATTTACTAACTGAGGGTTATATCATATGATTTTTCTGTTTCTATTTTTCCTTTTTGTGCTACTAAATCTTTCCACAAAATTGGCCCCGGAAGACCGTTAACCGCTGTCTCTAAGAATTTATCACAAATTGTTATATGTTTTTCGAATAGATCTTTATTAGAGGAGTGTATGTTTATGCGGCGTTCAACAGATGATGGAATATATTTGATAACGGATGGTAGATGATTAGAGCCAGAGTTTATATAAATTGGGGTAGCATTATTTTTCATGTAAGGTTGAAAAGTATTAGGAACTAGCGTGCCACTTGTAATGAAGCAATAGATGCTCATTTTTAAATGTAGGAAACCCATGGCTGTTTATATGTATGTGTGTCACGTGTAATAAACGTAATAGATGTTTATTTCAAATATACGTGTGTACAAATGTCTGTTTAGAATTAATGCACATGTCAAGTGTATTTAAATGATAGACGATTTTTTAAATTATGCGTATGAAAAGATCATGAGTGGTTTAATGTATGAAAGTGTGTGTTTATTAGTCGGAAACATTAGTATGTGTGTGAATAATAAAACGAAATACATTTCCGTTTAAAATTGTAGCGAAATAATGTATACATATATCAAGCGAACTTTTTATAATTAAATTAATAAATTTTGAAGGTAATAAGTTATTTAGAGTTGGAATCTTTCATTTAAATAATAAGTATAAAACTACTGTTGAATATCCCTTGTTTCCTGTTCAGGTTGTGGTTTTCGGTTTTTCTCTTCTCCAATCTTTTCACTCTTTTTTTTTTTCAATTGGAGTAGATAGTCTAAACTATCGCCCGGTTCACACTCCACCCACGTCTATAGAACAGGTGAAGAAGCTTATCCTTTGTTTCCTGTTCAGGTTGTGGTTTCCGGTTTTTCTCTTCTCCAGTCTTTTCACTCTTTTTTTAAATTTTTATTATTTTTTTTTCAAATGGAGTAAATAATCTAAACTATCGCCCGGTTCACACTCCACTCACGTCTATTGAACAGGTGAAGAGGCTTATCCCTTGTTCCATGTTCAGGTTGTAGTTTCCGGTTTTTCTCTTTTCCAATCTTTTCACTCTTACGTAGCCCCCTGCGCATCAGTGGCGTTTTCGCCTTACTTGGAGTGATATGATTAAAAAAAAATAGTTATGTGTGTTTGAGTATGAAAATAGTCTGTACTTATCTACTAGTAGCGGGCTTTTAGAGAAACTACATTGATCCATGCTGATGGGGAATTGGAAAAATTGTCTGGTTAAAAGATAGCAGCTTCGTTTTGGAAGCATGAAAATTTACAAGCCATTTTTTAACCCAGTTCACCATAGATTGAAGGTCCATTTTATGATCAGCATCGAGGTTATCTTTGTCAGCCTTGTCAGATTTCTTACTGAGGCAAGAGTGAGTGGTGATGTCAGCGTAAATGCTAACTTGGGATCTGATCACATCAGGGAAATCGTTGATGAAGATCAAAAAAAGCGTCGGACCTGGATCTGAAGGCACGACCGTTCAACACAATCTTCATTACGCGGTTTAAAAGGAGTCTGTTGCAGGGTTTCCTCTGACTGAGGGAGTAAGTCATCACTAAGAACGTCCTGAGTAATGGAGTTTGTATTTAGCCTAGAAAGTGCATCAGCTATTATGTTTCAGTCACCTTCGATGTACCTTAGTTCAGTGGAGAACAGTGATATACAGTTTAAATGATGAGTGCCTCAGGATATGATGATAATGCATATATTAATGGCTTGTGATCTGTGTTGATTGTTAATGTTCTACCATCAAGTATATGTCTGAAATCTTTTATTGCAAGATGGATTGCTAAAATTTCTCTTGAAAATGTATAATATTTTGACAGCGTTTGGCTGAGCTTAGCAGAGAAGAAATACATGGATACTCGGGTGTTATAAATTTCTTCTAAAACTGCGCTTACTGCCGATGTACTTAAATCAGTGGTCAACGTCAGTTTAGCTTTAACGTTCTCAGTTTAGTGAAATTTGACAATTCAGATTTGGCTCCGTTAAAAGCCTCAACTGCTTTTATATTGAGTGGGAATGTTTATTTTCATTTTTTTCTTCCGTTTTGCAAATTGTTTGCCAGTGATAAAAGTATTTTCGAACAATCCGTGATGAAGCGGCGATAATAATTCATAAATCCTATGAATCGTCGCAGCTGACGATTGGCGGTTCGAATTGCTGAATCGCTTCACCTTTTCAGGTAGAGGTGTGGTTTCCTTGTTTGACACCAAATATGCATTTATTTTTTAAGTCGTGATGTGGTAGTCTTTATAGAACTTTGTGCAGGGGTTATTTATGTTTTGTCTCATATGGACTTGCTATAAGGACGTCGTCTATATAAGCTTCTTAGCAACACACCATCGATGAGACTTTGAAAGGTTTGAGCGACGTTTCTCAGTCCAAAAGGCATCCGTCTGAACTGGAAATGTCTAAAAGGCGTGATGACGGCCGATTTTGGAATGTCCTCATCTATTACTTGAATCTGTTAGCAAGATCTAGTTTCGAGAATACTGTCATGCTCTAAGTCCTAAGGTGAGGTCGTGTATGTGCGGAACAGGATAGCGGTCCGATATTGTTGTTGAATTGAGTCGTCGATAGTCAACACATACCCGAAAAGGTTTAGAGCCTGGTTTAAGAACTATGTGGAGAACTGAAGCGTATGAAGTTTCAAAGGGTTCTATAATACTGTCTTTAATCATTTGCTGGAAATCTCGTTTGGCATTACTGTATTCCTTAGGCGAATAGACTGGGGCTCCTGTGGTTTTTATGTAGTGCTTTGTGTTATGCTTGATTGTATCAGTGGTGTTGAATGGTTCGTTCATGTCTGGATACTGGTCGAGGATGTTGGTAAAGATTTTATTGTGATGAGTTGCGGAAAAAATTCCAGTTGAGTTGAACTGCGTTTGTTTCCCTTCACTTTGATGTCGTCAAATTGTCAGAAAGTGTTTGGTTGTGCATGTGGACGGGCAAATTATAATGTGAAAAGAAAATCAGCTTCTATAAATGGGCGTCCACATTTGCCAGCACAAATTTCCAAATGAATTTCGGCGTAGTCCTTGGTGTATGGTAAGTTCCATCGTGCTGTATGTCTGGATATTTTAACCGTTTGCTGCTTGCAATCGGAATGAGGACGTGTCCAGGTAGGAGTGGGAATGCATTTATCTCGACTCTGGTATCCACAAGAAACGTGTGCCTGCTGTTCTGGTCTTCCACTTTGAAGAAGCGACATTTTCTTCTTCCCTCAGCCACAGTCATCGCTATTACTGGCTGGAATGGGAGTTTTTCTGTTGCGTGAAATTATACTGGCTGGTATTGCATTTCCCGGTATCATTGCTGAAATGGAAGTGATACCAGCACAAACCACACAGGGTTTGTCTATGTGGTTGCGTTACTCTGCTCCGGCTTTTATGGTACTTGCTTCCGGTGCTGTGAACGTCTTCTTGGTTCTCTGACTTGAGTTTTGAGAGTTTTCAGCATGGCTTTCATCTCACCTTTTAATTTCTGCAGTTCGTTGCGCTGATTGTTGTGTCTGCTGCATATGGGGAAAGAGTCTGTAATTATAGTTAGTCTGTAGAGAGCCTGGAGGGTTGGGTGTCGCTGTGTATGTTGTTACTAGTTTTTGACCGTGTGCATTCAGTGGGGTGCATCGTCTCGGGCGTGCGTTCCTTTCGGCTGGCTAAATGAAACCCCCCTCCTGGTCATTTTTGACGGAGTATTTATGATGTAGAGTAATGATGTAGTGGAGAGCAAAATTTCACACCAACTTGATGATGTGGGTTAAATGTTTGCGCCAAGGAAATGTGTAGTGGTCTAAGGAGAAAGAAAAACATATTTTTCGATCAATCGTTTTTTAGTTCACTATACTACTAATATTTATGCGTTATTTAATATATTACAATATCATAATGAAGTAATATAAATAATATTTAGAAGTATTACTATATGTATATAGATTAAAATATTGGTACAATAATAGTTTTAGTAGTTAGAAACTTTAATTGAAATTTATATGAAAGTATTACAATTATTAATTGATGTAAACAAAATGTAAAGTATAGATCAAAAAGAAATCTATCGAAAAATTTAGAATATTCAGAAGTACAAAACATACATAAACATACACACATAACACATATACATATATACACATACGTATATATATATATATATATATATATATATATATATATATACATTCATGGATATATTTGGAATCGACAATGTAATAACTAATTTTTAAGTATTATCTAGGACATGTTTACATATATTATGAAGGAAATATTACGGAGAAATATAATTATAATATAGATTATTATAAAGTAAAATATATTAATATATGTAATATAGAATATAGTGCAAAATAGAGAACTCTATTATGATGTTATGAAATATATATAATAATATATGAAAGTATTATTAAATTACTTAATTATATCTATTGATAGACTCAAATTGATTCAAGGAATATAGATTTGTAGAAAGATGCTGAAGTGTTGTAATGTTTTAAGCGAGTGTTTATAGTTGTTAGTAATGCTATTAATATGTTTTCAAAGTCAGTCAAGTGTCATCCGTGATACACGCTGTGGGGACGATCATATCTCGAAAGAGACATGACTAACAGGGCAGAATATTATCCCGCAGTCCGTTGCCATTACTTTCTGCGGTAGAATGATTGCCAGCCAAGGTTATAGAACCTAATCTGTCCTATTATTTAACCCATAACTCGAGGGAAGAAACAGATTAATAACTTTCTTACAATATTGTTTCGCTAATCTTGACTAACTTCTCCTTTATTTCAAACTGTCTATTATGCATACAAAAATTCCTGTTATGCGTTCAAAAAATCGTTGGATAATAACGCCTGATTATATCGAAAGGTTGAAACCATGGTATAAGACTTGACCATCAAATAGCTACTGCATGTTTAAAAGCATTATTTATAGAGATCGCATCAATTCAGATGACGATGTTAAATTTTATTTTGGATCTACGTCCCAATCATTGAGTTCGAACAAGTTTGGTCGCCGTCCCAACGAAAGCGAGATTTAGCCACCCACATTCAGCGTGAGACTGACTTGATATCGACTCATTCTCTATATCTTCACATCTTTGTACCCACGTGCATCAATAAGCATTGGCGATTCATTTTCTATTCAAGTGTTCGTTTTGTTTTGTTTATCGGGGTTCATCGACCTTCAACTTTATCTGGCGATACGAAGTCACATACGCAACGATTACAACAAAAGTTAGAAATTATTTTTAATTCCTCCCACTGAATTATTTTTAATTCCTACCACCCCAGGTATGGTGAAAGCCATTTGTAATCGACTCATAGGTTTTTGGAATTCGAATTTTAAATACGTTTGTTTTTTTTATTTAAAATTAATTTAATTTACATTGCGACATGAAAATTTCTACGTTTTGAGATTTTACCTCGTCATCAGGCAATGTTGACTTATTGTTGTGAAAATGATTTACATTTGAATACATAAAACAATATGCTTCTTATTTAAAGAGTTGATATAGATAGGGGAAGTCAAAAAATTGTGTCTGTTTAGTTTAACTAATCAGAAATGAGTTCAACTTTTAAAATTTGAAAATATAGGTTATATATTTTGGAAAATACAGGTTTTCTTCTTTCAGTCTTAGCGGGAAAGTGTCAGTCAACTGAGCCACCGGCTAGACTGCTCTTTTCCGGTAAGATGTATCTATTCTAGTTACAAGATTATTGTCTTAGCTGTTTATGTATCCCTGCGTTTTTTATGAAACAAAAATGAAAGAAAGAAAACATTTTATATTTTTGATCTAACTTAAAGGACCCTTTGAGTATGATTATGCTATTTTTATTTCGGTTCAGAGTGCATTTTTTCTAAATTTGTTCCTAGAGTCTTAATTTGTAAAAGTTTTAATACTTAGAAGTTTTTAACCATAAAAGCTAGTAGGTTGCAGAAATAACTCATTTGCAAATGATAAATATTTAAAAGCTCTCCAATATAAATGTATTGAGCACTGGGTACTGGTCTAATTTAATTATGATCAAAAACCAATATATATATACGAAAATCGAAATCGTGGCATGAAGAAATGAATATATTAGCTCATCAAAATAAATTATAATTTATATCCACTTTAGATGATGTGTTGTGTCTTTCTTTCTTTCTTTCTTTCTTTATATATATATATATATATATATATATATATATATATATATATATATATATATATATATATAATTTGGAAATGAGTTATTCCGCAGCCTAGGTTTCAACCTTTTTTGTATCTTGAGGTGATTTATAATAATTGATTTTCCAACGTTTCTCAAAAGCACAACAGTGATTTTTACAAACGCGCGACTAGAATTTTTAAACAACCGAACAGTTTCAAAATTAGGGAGGAGTTGCTTAAGGTTCTTAAAACATTTTTGTATGATCCTAATATGTATTTATAGATATGATTGCATCGAGACATTACTTCTGATCTTTCATTTAGTAAATTTTTTGTTTTAGAAACAATATTATAGCTAACTTTTCTTCCTGGTACAATCTGCAGATATCACCACGGTTGTAAGAATTTTTCTTTTTACTATGTTCCATGTTATATCAGGGTCTTTTACATTTTTTTTGTTTTAATTGCCACACGTGGCTAGTAGGTTACAGAAATAACCCATTTTCAAATTAAAAATATTCAAAAGCTCTCCAATATAAATGTATTGAGCACTTTTTAATACAACTGGGTACTGGCTTATTTTAATTATGACCAAAAACTAGTATATATATATATATATATATATATATATATATACGAAAATCGAAATCGTAGTATGAAGAGATTAACATATTAGCTCGTCAAAATAAATTATAATTTAGAACCACTTTAGATGATGCGTTGTTTATATATATATATATATATATATATATATATATATATATATATATATGGTGCGATGTTTAAATAATCACCATATTATGTTTTCAATGTCTCGTATACGCCTTGTTTGTTTTTGATTTTGTCGACTGTATACTATAGTAGGTTCAGTTGGGCACCGTCTGTGAGAAAAAGTCCACAATGACAGTATTTGACTTGAAAAGGTTTTAATTGCTTATATGAATGATATATATATATAATGGGCACTTGTAATGAACCCGAAATTAAAAGCAACCGTTTTCTCTTCTTCACTTTTACGAAAATTCACAATTCCGTGTGAAATCTTGATTTTTGACTCCGTACTGAAAGCAAAAGACGAAGTCAGATTTAGCGATCCGATGTTAAATTAATTTTCTAACCAATGAAAGGAAGCGATTTGCAAAACCGTGAAGAAAGTTAGCAATCCAGTGTGAAAAAATAAATGGCTATAAAAACACAAAGAAAATCAGAATCACTCAGTCAGATGGGCAAAGAAATTCGAGACGAGACCGCAAGATGTGATTAAAGAGATTTTAATCTGCCGACCTGGACATAAAGTTCCGTCACACATTCGTTCTCCCATTTCCCGTGTGCTAATTTTCTTTACCCCTTCTTCTCTATACTCAACATTCTCGCAGTCAACAAAGAAGAAGACGTCGACGACAACAAGAAGAAGATAAGTACAATTGATTTTATTGCTTCACTTTCATTTTCACTTTCTCGCCAGCCATAAAAAAGAGAAAGGAACACAGACTTCATTAGTAACCTACATACACACATTCTGTTACTTACTACCATTTCTCAATAAACATTTAACTTTGACAAATTGATTAACTACGTACATTTTCTCATGAAACATTTACCTCCTACAACTGATGTTATTATGTTCTGTTTATAAAATTCTACTTTAAACATACAAACGAAATTCCACATGCCAAAATCCAACGTTCCACCTTCTGATTACCTTCTGATAATCCATAAGTTGTGGGAAGTGTCGGCTATGTTTGTGAATTGGCCTTGTACCGGACATGGCTGACCGTCTTTACTACACACTATTGTTGTAAGAGAATTTTTTTCGAATACTAATGAATACTTACAAGAATTGTTTTCATTTTTTAAAAATGTTAATTATAATAGTTTAATAAGTTTTAAATCTTTTAAATTACTATATATTTTGTACTGGTTAAGTGATGTTGTTATTAAATAAAACCTATATTTACTAATCATAAATGAAAAAGCTTATTATAATTTAGTGACTCCCAATATTTTTATAAGTATTTTGATTTTTTTTTTGTATGTGTATAAACGTAACAATTTTTGCAAATCTTCGATATTATCATAAAATAAGAGCGATATATATAGAAAATTTAAAGTTAAAATACCTAAAATTCAGTAAAACATTACATTACGGAGGATACTTTTCTAAATTTTTAAGATTACTTTGTTACAATATAAAATTAGTATAAAACATCACTCACGTTATATTCCTATATATATTTTATATTCCCATATATATTTTATAGAAAAAAATTAGATAAACTTTTGGCTATCATCAAGCTATCAAATTGTTAACACCTTGAATAAATGGCTATACCCGCGTTAAAATTTGCTTTTCTGCGATATTTTAAACGTAAAGCAATATTTGTTTCAAATCAGATTAAGTAAACTTTAAATCAGCTAATATTCCTCAGAAAAAGTTTCAGGAAAGTATATTTCATTTTTGAAATATTGTTTAATAAAGAGTATTACATTATGCTGACTGATGGCTAAAAATGGCCTACATTAGCAATTTTTGGCGATTCAAAAACTACTTCTAGTCAATATAAATTAATAATTAATTTCAAAACACAACAACTTATTTTGCTTATTGAAAATATGATATTTAACCTGTCAGCTCGAATTATATATATATATCGCTCATTCAGTAATGAATTAGAGCACTCTAACTGCTGGTGCATGATACGTCATACGCTAAAAGTCTGCCTTCTTCTACCGAGTGCCCATAGCTCAGAGGTAGAATCGTCGATTCGGTTGTGTTTCAATCCTGGGTAAAAGCAATCGGATGTCTAACCGTACTGATGAGCTGTGATACACCGAAACAGATCTGTCTGCGGATGACTATATATATATATATATATATATATATATATATATAATCATGGCGTTTTATATTAGACAGCCAATTTATAATGTAGAGAAGAGACACAACTGCAGGCCGGTTTTAAACGTTCCTTGATCCAATGAGAACAGCGCTGGATTGCAGTTTCAGTTTGAGCTAGCTACCCCATTGTTGTCTTAAGAAATTAAAAGAATTTTTTCCAGTAGATTTAGAATGTAATTTATCTTATTTATTTGAAGTAAGTATGTATAAGATTTATTTATTTTCAGTTGCTATATTATTTTTTATGCAGATTGTAAAATTAAACTTTTTGGTCTGTAATTCGCTACGCAAACATAGGAATCTTGATCTATTCTAATTTGTTATTTTGTTTAATAAACACTTTTTGCGCACTTCTGTCCTTACTGCGAAATTTATTTATCTAAAATTATAATAAAATTCCACTATTTGTCAATGTTCACAAAGTTATTTTAATATTTTCCTTCTATTTTTATTTTATAGCGGGTTAACTATTGTTTTGCCGTTTGTAGTGAAGGGTAGTTTTATACCGTTGCAGGTTAACGGGATTTGGCCTTGTTGTAGATAGCCCACTATAAGTCATAAAATGATTATAAAATCAAAAAAAGCAAATTGAGATGAAAAATAACATTTTTATATATACACATATCAATTAATGTTTTTACAATTGAAGTAATACTTGAATATTGGTCCAAAATGTTCATGGCAAATAATAAGCTGAAAGAGATTTAAGGCTTAGGAATGTGGGGAGCGTGTAAGTGAGGAATGTCTTTGTAGTCGCTCCTTAGGTCAGTAAGTAGTTTTGAGACAGGGGAGAAGGAAAGAAGCAAGCGTAGTAGCCACTTGACTTAGGTCAAGGGGATATTAATTACACTGTTCTCCTCTTGGTCTGCCTGCTGGGGTCTGTCTGTATCCGCTTTTTATATCTGCTTTTTGGATCAAAGCAGCTCGTTTGGGATTTCACACTTGTATTTCATCCTGAGCTTCCCATTGGCTGGTAAATAAAATTCGCGTAGGCTCGCGAAATGGAAATTTAATATTTGATTAATTTTTATTTTTCAACCGCAACATCTGCGTAAACCCGGATGCGCACCGACGACTTTTGGTCATTTCTTTTTGGTCGTGAAAGCGCGAACATCCGGTCCCTCGCTGTTGCTCGGTCGGTATCACCACAATTTATAAGAATTATTCATTGATAAAATTTAATTCTTTTATGAGTAATTTGTGTTTTTAAATTGTTTTAGTTTCGTTTAAATCTACTGTTAAACATCAAATAGAAGTAAAAATGTAATATTTTGTATCACAAAATGAATAGAAATCATTTAAGAATGTTATTACATAAATTTATTAATATATAACTGAATTCTAAATATATTCAATATTTATTTTTGATAAAAAAAAGAGAGTGTGAACGAAATTAATCCTGCTGCTCAGTCATTTTTCCAGGGTTTTCTGAAGCTTTTAAAAAGAATGGTAAAAAATTAGCTTAATAGTCACTGACTCAACATTTTTCTGTTAAAAGTTTAAAATTGTTATTCAATATTTTTTTCTTAAAAGTTTATTCAGTGTTGTTGAAACAAACAAACAAACAAACAAACAAACAAACAAACAAACAAACAAGCATTTACGCTTCAAACACCAATTTTTTTTTACGCCCCGTATATTTGTTAATAAAAGTTAAAAGTATGATTCCTTTTTTTACCACAGTTTCTTTTTTTTTATTGAGTAAACTCTAATGATTTACTTATTAAAATAAAAGGAAACATGGCATTAATAAATAATATTACATAAGGTTGTAGGTACCTCCACTCATTCGCTGATAAAACAGCATAGCCTGATGTTAAAAGGTCCCAAACTTAATAAAATCTAAGTTTGAACTTTTATCGTCAAAATGTTTATATATTATTATTAAGAGGAAAGATCAAACTATTTCAAAATGACTTTATTAGATTTTTAATCCTTCCTGACACGTTCGAAGTTTTGTTTAAAAATCTTGTTTTTCTTTTTTTGTCATCGAGTGACCAGATTTTTACAAGAGTTTACTAACGCAAACGTTATATTACACAACTCACGTTTTTGCCGGTGAAAAACATTAATTTGAAAATTCTTGCAAAAATCAAATGATGCTCGGATTTTGATGAAACTTTCAGCACTTATTCACAAATGATGGAAATTATTTATATGATCTTGGTAAAAAATATTTGTTTTTACATATGTTAGCACCCCAATTAATTGCTTGAAATTTCTAGTAATTGACTACCGTCACAGAACTTTGTTTTATTAATTAATGCAGCACTCCTTGGGGAATGTAAATCCCCTACTTTTTTTTTTTACAGTTGCTCCCTTTCAGAAAATCTGCTCCGAATAGTGAAAACAAAAATGCAATAAAACTATATCCTTTTTTATTTAGATAAAATTTTAATTGCTTTTATAAAAATATATATTAAGGATATCATAATCTGAAGATGAAAAGTTTTCAATGAATAATAAATTTTTACAAGAATTTTTTTCATTTTTATTTTTTGATTACAATAACTGATAAAGTTTAAAACTTTAAAAAAATTTCTTCTAGTCATTAGGTTATTAAGTTAATAAGTGAAGACTATATTTACTAATCAAAAATTGAAAAGTTTATTACAAATCTTCACGCACCAAGATCTTTAAAACAATGAAAACATTTTTTGCGTGCAGATAACTTTTTTTTTATAGAAGGCCATAAATGTTATATGATTGATAGGTCACGTGTTTGAAGGGTTATTCCTCTTACGAAACGTTCACTTAGGTTTCATGAATTTATGTCAATTCTGATCAACTATACTTAGCCAAAGTAGTTAAATAATCAATGACAGGGCTGTCATCACCTTCTTGAAAGGTCATCAAATCAGGCCTCCGTAATTAGGAAATACTGTTATTCTAAATTTTATGCCGCAAACAAGTAATATTTGTTTCAAGTCAGGTTAATTTAACTTTGAATTTCTTAATTTTCCAAAAATATCGTGTCAAGATGTATATTTTATTTTTGCAAGGTTTTAAAAACCGAGAACTAACTTTTGTTTATAAATATGTCGATCGCTCAAAAATGTCCGAAAAATTGAAAAAGATTTTAAAATTTCAAAATTTTAGATTCTAATCAATATAATTTCTGTTGAAATCCCTCAGAGTATTTTGCTTATTAGTATTATTTTGAGTAGTAGTAAATTCAGTCATTTAGACTTCAGTTAAGCTAAAATTAAAGCTTCAAGAAAACATTTTTTATTTTTAAAAATTAAATTTAAAACTTGGGTATCAGAAATGTGTGGAGTTACCTAAGTTAATGTTTAGTTTTTTAACAGACGTACATCTTACGAAGATGACTTTCTACGCTTGTTTTTCTACTTTGAAATGTATTAAAAATAAATTGTCAGTTTCACAAAATTAACTTAATATTTTTCTTTGATGTCGTTATTATTCATGAATAATAAATTTATTTATAGATTTTTTATTGGGTGTGTTTTTCTTTAAAGTAAAATAAACAAATAAATATTAAAGTATTTATTTACTCAAGGAGTATGAATTTTGTTTGCTTTTTTTATTTGCGCCTTCCACAAAGCTCGAAAAAAGAGATGTGACAACTCTCTTCTCCTCTCCCAATAAAATTCTTTTAAATAATAAAAAAAAAGAAGTATTTTTATGTGATAGGCAGAGAGTAGAAACATGCAAACGAACACAGATTGACATAGAAAGAGACTGATGGAGACAAATAGCTAGAAACACTCTGACAACAGTAACACAGATAAAAACATACTGACAGGTAAACAAAAACTAAAAGCGACTGTAAGATAGAAACAAAGATTGACACAGATAGATACATAGACAAGCTAGATAGAAGCACGCGCGCACGCACACACACACACACACACACACACACACACACACACATATATATAAGCAATTGTCAAAGAGGAAAAATTACGTTTAACACATTTCGCGTTCTAATGTAGTCTGATTAAGTTCTTTTAGAGGACGTATAGAGCAGGTATATCTCATCTTATTATTTTCTAGTTGTAGCAGGATTCCGTTTGAAGTGACGGGTAATTGTATACCGTGCAGGTTAACGGAATTTGGCCTTGTGGGAAGATAGCCCACTATAATTCATAAAATGATTATAAAATCAAGAAAGGCAATTTGAGTATAAAATAACATTTATATATATATATACATTTCAATTAATGTTTTACAATTAAAATTATACTTGAATATAAGTTCAGCGGAGGTAAAAGAGTTCATAGAAAATAATAATGAGCTAAAAGAGATAAAGGCTTAGGAATGTGGAAGCGTCTTGTAGTTAAAGAATGTTCATTTAGGAGTTGCCACTTCTCAGGTCAGCAAGTTGGTTTGAGGAATGTCTTTGAAGAGGTCAGTTAGTACTTTTAGGAATGTCTTTGAAGAGGTCAGTTAGTACTTTTGAGACGGGGGAAGGAAAGAGGTCAGCATAGAAGCCGCTCGTCTTAAGTCAAGGGAGAAACTAGTCAGCTCGTCCGTCTCCTCCGGTCTGTTTTAACGATGCTTAGTCTCCGCTTTTTATATCTGCATTTTGGATCAACTAGCTCGTTTTGAATTTCATCCTTGCATTTGATTCCGGGCTTCCCATTGGCTGGTAAATAAAATCCGCGTAGGCTCGCGAAATGGTAATTTGATATTTGATTAATTTTCGTTTTTCAACCAGAACATCTGCGCGGATCCACTTGCGCGGAAATGATTTTTATTCATTCGCTTTCTGGTCGGCATAGAGCCAACATCCGATTTGCTAGCTTTTGCTCGGTCGGTATCACCACAGACGAAAGCGTTTTCAAAGTAGTTAATTACCTATGTATATATATATATATGTCAACACTATATATATATAACAATAGTGTTGAATTGTGAGAATACTTACTGCCAAGATTGCTGTTTTTCAGTGGTTTACTGATAAAAAATATTTTGGCAAGCAGGCTTTTTGTGCTTTTTTGTGCTCGATGTAAAAAATAAACAAAATAAAATGCATTTTCAACTTAGAGCAAATGATATTTGTTTCAAATCAGATTGATTATATTTTAAATAAAGCTACTATTCTTCAAATATAGTTTTAGAAGTGTAGAATTTATCTTTGTAATATTTTTTTTTAATACAGGGAATTACATTGCGATGAAGAAGACTAAAACTGGCGTTAATCATCTCTTTTAGAAAAAAACAAAACAAAAAAAATTAGTTCCAGTTAATTTAAATTAGATTTTAAAATGCGACAAATTATTTTGCTTATTTGAAATATTAAATTTAATTTATTTGCTTGAAATTAAAACTAAATTAAAAGCGTTAAGAAACATTTTTCATTTTTTTAAAAATGTTAATGTTAAGAAACATTTTTCATTTTTAAAAAATCATTTTAAAAAATAGGTATCGGGTTTTTTGTAGTGGTATCTAAAATCATTTATGACATATTTTCATTATATTATACGCATGCCTACCAAATAAGTGCTGGGACAACTAAATTATTTCTTTTTAATTCCTCCCACCCCGGGTTTGGTGAAATTTTTATTTTTTATTATCTTTTTGTATGAATAACGTTTTTAAAATAATTTTCTCCGCTGCGCTATTATTTCGTTCCAGTTTAATTATACATAATGATAAAAGTTGGGCACCTCGAGGTGGTGTAATGGTTAGCAAGCTTGTCTCGCTAAAATCGTTACAATTGAGTAGTAAGTTCGATCTTCACACGGTGTCCCTTTCTTTCGGCCTTGTGCCACATCTAAGCTACACTTAGAAAATCAGCATAATGATAAAAGTTATTGGAATCATAACGAGATTTGATTAACCTCAAATGATCAAAACTTGATAAATATTTGGAGTTACAACAAATTTCTGAAATTCTGAAACCAATCTACTTTCAAATTAGACATGGCACATATCACTTGGGAGATGTTTCGAAAAGGCCAATCCGTCGGGGCCCTGACCTTTGCAGGTTTTTGATCAGTCTGTGCCTAAGCACTAGAAAATGGCTATTAATCTGGCACATTTAAATTCGAGGAGTTTAAAAGATCAGAGAAAGGCTGCTTCTTGATCTTTTGTCTTTTGATGTGGATGTGACTGCAATCCAGAAAATTCACTTTGTTTGCAACGGCGATGATCGTATGTTGTGTAGCGACCGTGGTTGTCTATTTAGCATTCGGGGACTGGCTGGCCAAGGGTGTTTTATTGCTGGTTAATCGTACCATGGACACGTGGGTGTTTCGAACTTATTCCTGACAGTAATGGTGCACTGGTTTTCTAGATGACTGTTTGTTATTAGAAGAAACCAATCATCCGGTGGAAAATGAGACTGCTTATCCTTACTGGCTCTAACAAGGACAAAATATAAGCATGGCGGAGTTTTTTGAAGTTACATTTTTCGTAGTCTCTGCAATGTAGCCAGGAGCATTGTCTTTTAAAAGAAATAACGTCTAGCCCTTTCTCTTTTTAGAAAACAACTTTTCACCTGTTGGAAGTAATCTTTCTTCAATATTATAAACAATAATGAATTTCATATTTTTGAGTTTGTTCAATTTTTCCAGTAGTACAGATAGACTTTGACTAGGATAGATACATGCAAGCAGACTGGAATGAACTGACATGTACTTATATTTACAATATAAAGTGCGACACAGAGATCTGAAGGCGAATTGGCATGGCAAAGGACGCGTTCCAGAAGCTGAGTAAAGTACTAACACACAGGAAAATTTCACTAGAAACAAAGAAAACAGTGCTGGATTGCTATGTAATGTCAGTTCTTCAATACAGCAGTGAATGCTGGACAATATCATCGAAAATGAGGACAAAACTGGAAGCAGCGGAAATGTGGTTCTACAGAAGGATGCTGCGGATATCGTGGACTGAGCATGCCATCAACGATGAGGTGTTGGAAAGAATGGCAACAAAAAGGAAATTAATACTGAGCATCAGGAAGAGACAACTGAAGTTACTGGGACACGCAATGAGGAAGGAGATCCTGGAGAACCTGATACTGACTGGCCAGATAGAAGGAAAGAGAGACAGAGGAAGGCAGCGGATAACATATTTGCAGGGCCTGATCAGGTGGATGACGGAACGGGGGTTGCCAGGAGTAACAGGAGCAAACATACTAAGAGCCACAAGGGATAGGGAGACGTGGAGAACCATGATCGCCTACCTCCTGAAGGGACAGGGTACATAGAAGAAGAAGTTACTGTGTGAAAATTCCGATGGAATACATAAAGGTCAGACACAAAAAGGATTGATATATCAAAACAGCCATCTACATAGAGAAAAAAAACTGCCAAAAATACAATCTCAAAATAATATTGACAATATAACAGAGCAAGAGAAAACAAATCATGAGGTATAAAAGGAACTTTTTGAAATATTGGTTTGAAAAATAAAGAAATCATTCAAGTGAGAAATGACAGATATGTGCGTCGTGGTGCAGTGGATATCAGTTCGGAAGTGATTCACGATACCTAAGGTTTAAAATTAATTAAAAACATGGAAAAGCTTTCTAGAAGCTTTTCATTTTAGCTTTAAATTTATTATAGTCATCGCTCTTATTTTCTGACAATGTCGAGTCTGGTCGGCTATACTTTCAAAATGGGCACGTTACATAATATTTTAAATACATAAAAAAATTAAGATTATTTTAAAAATCTTGGTGCATAATGAATTGCAATGAGCTTTTCAATTTTTGATTAGTAAATATAATTTTCACTTAATAACAATATCACCTAACACAATTCAAGTAAGGCATAACTTTATAAATTCTTATAATTAAAATAAAAAATGAAAACAATTCTTGTAAAAATTTATTATTTATAAAAAATCTTTCTTAAAACAACTGTGTTTTTCATATATTTTATTTGTAATTAAAAGCTATGCTAATTAAAAAATAGTTTATTGTATATTTTATTTTACGATTCTGGTAGAGTTTTGGGAAATCAGTAACAGCTTGAAAAAAATCATATACATTCTCTATTCTGCTTTTAAGAAAAATTTTGCAATCAAAATTTAATTTCTTGAAATTTCATGAAATTGAGTAAGTGAGAAGTAAAACACTTAAAAAATATATACATTTAAAAAGATTTTTAAAAATTAAAAATAATTTTATTCATTTGTAAATCATATAAAGTTCATTAAAATCCGATAATTATTTGATTTTTTTGCAAGAATTTCCAAATCAATGTCTCTTTCACCTAAAAAAGGACGCTCAAACACTAATAGTAAATATTAGACCGAACGCTGACGCAAAAAACAAGACTTTTAACCAAAATTTCAAACGTGATAGAAAGAATTGAAAAATTTAATAAAATAAAACAATACCTTCGTCTTTCCTTTGAATAATAACAAACATTTTGACGATAAAACTTTAGTTTGATTAAGTTTGGAACTTTTCATCATGCTTTGCTGTTTTTGCAGCGAAATAGAGGAAGTACCTACGTAGGTACCACCAAATATTTGCTAAAAAAATGAGCATACATAACGAAAAAATTGTCCCAAACTGAGTAAAAACAGTTTATTGCAAAAATATTTGTTATTAATAAGAAAAAACGCTTTAGAACATTTTTTCTGGTGACAACGTCGGACCATAAATTTGTACGAGAAATTTGAGCGTCTTTTTGAGGTGAAAAACACACTGATTTAGAAATTCTTGGAAATAATGTTACCGAAAAGTATATTTTTAATTATTTGTATTTGTTTAATAAAGAGAATTATGCTATGTTGACAGATGTGTCAGTATGAACGGTTTTATCGATTTTACAAATAATCAGAAAAAATTCTAATCAATTTAAATTCGGTTTGAAATGCAGCAAAATATTTTTCTTAGAAATATTAAATGTAAACTATTAGCTTGAAATTAAAACTAAAATAAAAGATTCAAGAAAGATTTTGCTTTTTTTAATGCATTTTAAACCTTAGGTGTCGCATTTTTTTGGGAATGACTTTGTAATTCTAAGTTTATTTCATCCTCTTGGCAACTCAGATCATGCTGTGGTGTCAGTAAATGTCTCTTTTTACACGCACTTCACCCAGAAACCCCTACCAGTAAACTATCTTACTTCTGTTAATGAGCGAACAAACTCGTTCTGTAATTTCCTTTGTGATGTCCTTGGAACAAAGTTTTTAGGATCTCTCTTTAAGACTGCACCTCTGAAGTCTCCTCTTGGGTGAGAGACGGCATTGATGCTTTCATCCTAGCTAGAAAATTTCTATTTAAACCTCGTTTATCTCCTTGGTTCTTTTGTGTTTGCTTGGCTGCCATCGCCCACAGCAATCACTTTTTCTGGCTTTATCTGAGCGACACGTCTGACCACAATAGGTGCCTCTTTGTATCTGCTCGTAATAAATCTAAGCGTGTCCTAAATGATGCTATACTGTTGTTTGCTGATAAAATGAAGCAGCGTATAAAATCACGTAAGTTTGGTTCCAAAGATTACTGGCGGCTTTGCAAGAGTGTTCTAAACAACATAAAACTCTCGATCCCCAATCTATTTAATCAATTCGAAGTTCTCACATCCAAAGCAAACAAAGTCGAGTTCTTTGCTCGCAAATTCTCACCCAACTCCAAACTTGACTCATCTGAAATATCCACACCCAATTTCCCACCTAGAACTGAGACTCCACTGCATAATATATATCGTTCTTCCGTAATGAATCGAACACTCTCGGCTTCTAGCGTGTGTTTACACTGTGTATATAACACGCTAAAAATGTGCCTTCCTCCACCGTGCGCCGATAGCTTAGAGGTAGAATCTCCGACTGATGATAAATTGGTTGGATTTCGACTCCAGCCAGCAATCGGATGTCTAACTGTACTGATGACACAGCGAAACAGGACTGTCTACGGATGACTATATATATATATATATATATATATATATATATATATATATATATATAACCCCATCTCTGGTATCTAACATAATCACAAACTTGACTCCTATAAGGCAAGTGGAGATGATGGAATTCCAGTCATCGTCCTAAAAAAAGTGCCCCTAAGATGGCTCTGATCCTCTCCATTTCCTAGTGTTGGGTTCCTTACTATCCTTTGAAGGGACTGAACTATCTTCATCAGGTTCTTCTGCTGGGGTATCAGAAAAATAATCACGTTAGAAATAACTCTCGTGGGTACAGATTGCTGAGGCTGTGTGTTTCCACAGACCCATCGCAGTTCTAATTCGTGCAGAACGAACCTTTTGATCGCTTCCACTAAATAGTTCCATGGTGTCCGGGAACATATCTGGATATTTACGCTTGGGTTTCATTACAAAATCTAAGTGTCGTCCGGGGCGGGTAGCGTGCTCGGAGATTACTGAGTGGTAGTTATCGAGTACTTTGGAGGTCTCTGGTTCTGCAGGAGTAAGTTGATGATCATATAAGGAGTGCAGAACATTCCCAAATCGGGCAATTCCATTCGGTATTTGCCAAGCCAGTCCATTCATGCATCTAATGAGTTTGGCATCAGTCATAAATTTAAATATACCTACTCCTAAGATGCTCTGTATCCTCAATTGATTACTCTGACTAGAAAAGGGTAACTTGTAATTTCACTTAATTAAATTAGTTTTTATTTTGCTGAGATTGCTGAATTCAAATTGAATGTTGAACTCATCATCCAACAATGCGGGTATAGGGAGTAGTCTTTCTTTACCTACCCTACATCTATTTCTAACATAATTTGCTTCAATCTTTTTTGGAAAACCATCTAAGTAGGTTTTCACCTCGAAATTCATAGGTTTTAATTCTTGTTTGTGCTTTAATTTCCTTAATATTTTCTTGGAGAAATATGACCGCTGGCTGCCAGTGTCCAGAAGACAATTTACAAAGACTCTTCTAGTGCTACAATGTAGTGTCAGTTTTACTATAGACAACATTAGTTCATTTCTTCCTCCATATTGGTACACACGTGCGTGGAGAAGCTCCTTGTTTGATATTAGCACACAACGAAGTAATATGTGTCTTTGAGGAACACTTTTTACAGGAAAATGGTAGCTTGTTTTTGAATCAAGGGCAGTTCTCTCCTTTATGTTTGCTGCTGGAATATGCAGAGCATAATTTTGTCTCCTTGCATCTCTTAACTCTAGTTTCGTATGAATGAAACTTTGCACACTTATTCGAAGAGTGACCTTGAGTAGAACAAAATTTACAGTATAATCCGCCAAAAGTTGTGGTGAAATTATGTAAGCCACCTTCATTTCCTTTTTTGCGTGTTTTGACACTTTCTTTTGAATAATTTTCTGAAATACGGAAAGGCCTTTTGTTACTACACAACGAACGAATCGCTTCATTGCAGTTTTCATATATTTTCTTCAATGAAGGGTAATTTGTGCCCACCCTGTGACTAATTTCTCGTTTTAGATTAGAGGGCAACTTGTCAAAAATTATGTGGCTCACGAGTATGTTTCTAAGCGAATTCTTCTAAAAACATCCAGCTTGTACGAAGTTTTCAACTTCGATAAATCAGCTCTCACTTCAGCAAGGTACTGCTACGAAGTTGGGGTCGTACCTGGAAGTTGTGGTTGAGACCTGTTTAAATATTTCGTTTATAATAAACGGGTCATCCAAAAATACTTTGGTTAGTACACTGACCGCTACTTTCTAGTTGTTGTCCTCCAAGGATAGATGAGAGATCAGTTGCAACGCATAGCCAGTATGATAGCCTTTTAGTTTAGACTTGCCAGAGTTCACAGTGTTAGTACAATTGTTGAATTATACTATACAATTTTGAAATTCAAATTTAGAAGGATTAATCCCACTAAATGTAGCACACTGTAATTTGGAGATAAATAAAAACAGGTAAGGGACTGTCTGGACAGCTCTTAATATTATTTGATTTGTGAACGGAATCTTCCCTTTCAGCAAGTTTGTTACGGATAGAGGTTCGACATTTGAAATTATTTCGCTGTTCATTTACAAACCCACTTTCTTGTAGGCTTATTTCTACCTTGATACAAATTCCTTTAATTTTATCATTTAAGGAACGAATTTTTCTTTGCATCTCCTTAATAATGGCATCTTCTTCCCCAAATGTTCTTTTCTTTTATTCCTGTATTTTGTTTCAACGTCGATTATAAATTATTCCTAGAGTCTAAGAGACCCCTTTTAATTCATTTTCTCCTTAATTTCTTCGATAGAATTTTTTCTTTTAGGCTTTTATTTATTTATCTTTTAATATTAAGCTCATTAGAGCGTGGATTGCTAATAGGTAGAGGATATGCACGAGGATGATCAGCAGCAGAAGTGAACTTTCTTTCGTTCCTCGTGAGTGATGGAAAATAAAATGGTTGAAGAAGAAGTCCGTGTATGCTTGTTGGTTGTAAATTTTAGTTTTTTGTTAAATTTGATAATTAATTATTGCCATTCAACAATTAGATAGACTAAACTATCGCCCGGTTCACACTCCACCCACGTCTATTGAACGGGTGAAGAGGCTCATCCCTTGTTCCCTGTTTAGGATGTGGTTTCCGGCTTTCTCTTTTCCAATCTTTTCACTCTTACGTAGCCCCCTGTACATCAGTGGCGTTACCGCCTTGCTCGCGGTGATATGATTAAAAAAAAAAAAAAAAAAAAAGAATGTATTAGTTAGTAGTACAGCTCTTGACGGCTTAACTGCGAGTATTTGTAGCAGCGGCGAAATTCAACGTCTTACCCCTTCGAGATACCAGCTAAAAAAAGGATCGTAGTTAATATGCTCTCTAGCGAGTGGAGTTGACAAAGGGGAGATACCTCACCTACCTTAGGTACAATTTTTATATCAATTGCTATCTTCTATCTACTCGATTCCTATCCATTCTTTATCCTTTTTAGAACCTTTGAAATTTTGGTTATAATTCTTGATTTGCAGGTGTCTACAGCGGATTATAAATTGGACTCCAAATTTGAGCAAGACGGGCAAATTTGCAATGAAAAATTCATGGATTTGGAAATTTTTGAAAAAAATCAGATAATTAGTTTTTAATGAAACTTTCAGGACTTATTAAAAAACGAATTAATTTATATTTTAAACCTTTAAAAAAAAGCCCTAGTGAATACATTTCTTTTTACGCCCCTTACCCACCAGCCACTTATTTAATTTTATGAAATTTCAAGATTTATTTTGTATTGTTTAATAGTGGAAGACAGGTCCTCGGAAAATTTAAATCATAATTCTTTTTACATCAAAGACGATCCACAGTTAAAGAAAATATGCTCTAAATCGTAAAATAAAAAATGCAATAAAACGAAGATATTATTTATTTAGAAAATCTTTTAATTGCATTTATGAATAAAACATATTATGAGCAAAAACTTTTGATGAATAATGAATTTTTATAAGAATTATTTTCATTTTTAAAATATTTGAATTATAATAATTTAGATACCTCCACTAATTCGCTAAAAAACAGCATAGCATAAAAAATAGGCATCAGACTAAATAAAAAGGAACATTTTCCGTCAAAACGTTTATGTTATTATTAAAAAGGATGATCAAAGGAAAATTTTCATTATTTAAAAAAAAATTAATCCTTTCTATCACGTTTTATAATATTATGTTTATTATTATGTTTATATTATTCATTCCCCCGCCTAAATAAAATGGACTGATCTGCTATCATTACAATTACAGTAAATATCAGTATTTGAATTATGCAACGGACAGTTTTCAATCAGCACCTGACGATTGTGTTGTGCATGAAACTAGGTAAAAAATGTATATTTATTCTTAATATAAATTATAGCTCTGTTACTATACATCATGAACAATTTAGCACCAATACTTAATATACGATATTATATATTTATGTAAAGCAGTCTAGAGACTATGACAATAACTAACCGTACCTTATTTACACACACACTACCTCCTTACAAAGCATTTTAGAAAAAAAAAAAAAAACAATGTAAACTTTTAGACACCTATTTTCCAGTGGGTATTTGTTAAACAATTACATAAATTTGAAATATTATTGTTTTCAGTTTTGGAATAATTATTGTTACTTTGGTTTACGTGCTGATGTAAGATTTTATTATGATGATTTTTAATAGTTTTTTTTCAAAATTATTTATAGAACTTTAACCTAATTTAAGGGTATTTTTATTAAAAAGTTTACTTAGAGGATTATTACTGGGGAAATGTTTCTTAATTAAACTGAGGAACTTCTGCCCTAACTTAGTGCTAATCCTTTGGTTAAATGGGGGTGTATACCAAATAGTTTTTCTATTTCTATTTTTTCTGTTATATTGTTTTATGTATTTGATGTCATGGTTTTTATAGCTACTATTCTTTAGGGTATTAGTATAAAAATCGCTATGTTTATAAAATACATTTTTATTGAATGAATTTTTACTCATTCTATATTCTATGGAAGAATGTAAATGTTCAATTATAGCTAGGGGTGATTAGAATTTTGGTATATGTATACTGGATATGCGTTAGATTTCATGTATGGTTGGTAGGTATCATTTAAAAAATCTAGTATTACATCGAGGAAGTTTACTATTTTAGAAATAATGTTGATTATTACTTTTAAGTTTCCCTAGGGATTAAGTTTCTATTCTTATTAGTTTTAAAATGTGTGGAAATTTTTACCACTATAAAGCCAAATCTCTATATAACACTACGTCATGTGTGATGTCATAATGTGTAGTGAGGTAACATAAAGTAAATAAATTAACAAGGTCTGAAGAATAGGCAGAGTGTAACGAAACCACTGTAATGTCAAATTAGTCACCTGAATTATTCTTTATCCACAACCAAGAACAATGGATAAGGAATAATTCAGGTAACCAATTTAACATTACAATGGGTTCGTTAGACTCCGCGAGTCTTCCGACCTTATTGGTTTATTTGCTTTATATAACCTCACCGCACACTATGACATTAACACACATGACATAGGATTATACAGAGATGATGGTTTTATTGTTAAACTTCCTCCAACCCCCTTCCTTAACTTTCTTAGGTTATAAGGTTTACCACAATACCATATTACTTTCCACATACTTTTGGCAATTAAAAGAAGTCAATAAAAGCCCTACCGTTAAATATAAAATATTAAAAAAAAACTAAACTTTCTAAAACTTTACATGAGCCATGTTTTCAAATGTTCACACGAAAACTTTCAAATTATGAAATTCCTTAAATTAAACCTGTTAAACAAACGCCACGAAGGAACTTCCATCTGCCATCATCGTTTTATATATATACACTAAAATATAGTTTATTTATTTTTACTATAATATAACAAGATGTCATCATCTATAACCTACACTCTCGCATAAAATATGTTGTTTTTCTCATCTTCTGATGATTAATTTGTTTCAATTAATTGATATATCAACTACTAGGTTGTGTACATGTGTATGACGTATCTTCAGATATTAACAGATTTCTGTTCTTATAACAATTACACCACATGAAGTTATAACAAATTTAAATAAATCCATAACAGTTTCACGAACACATTCGACATCATTGCTGACATATCATAATACAATTGTATACATTCGAAATTTTATAATTAACACTAAAAAATCTAGCTTTTGACGACATCTTAATTCTTTACTCATCCCTATCATAATAACTAATTCCTCTATCCATCATTGTCTTACTTTAAATTAACCTAGTCCATCCCTTTGACTTCCACCCTCTTAATTGACTGGCTATCTTAACAACCAAGTTAGTCATAATATTGTTTCCAGAACAGAACAGAAAAAAAAAAAAACAAAAACAAAAACAGATGTAATTACACCAAAAGCGTTTAAGATCCTTAAGTAACTCCTCCCTAAATTTGAATCTTGGATTGTTTAAAATAACCCGGTCGCGCATGCATTTGTAAACATCCCTATTGTACGTTTGAAAAACGTTGGAAGATCAATCATTATTAAATTGGCTGAAGATACAGAAAGGTTGAAACCTAGGTTGTAGAAATAAGTCATTTTCAAGCGATTATATATATATATATATATATATATATATATATATATATATATATATATTGTAGTGAACACGAAATTAAAATCAACTCTCTTCTCTTCTTCACTTTTTACAAAATTCACAATTACATGTGAAATCCTGATTTTGCCGAATAGGAAAAGGATTGGCCCCGTACTAAAAGAAAAAGACGAAGCCGAATATGTCAATATGAACGATTTCATCCATTTTACTAATAACAAGAAAAAATAATTCAAATCAATTTAAATTCGTTTTCAAATGCAGTAAAGTATTTTGCTTATTGGAAATATTAAATGTAATCTATTAACTTGAAATTAAAACTAAAATAAATACTTTAAGGTGGACTTTTCATTTTTTAAAAATGCATATTAAACATTAGGTATCGCTATATTGTGGTAGGGTTTACCTATATTAGGAAATAAGTTTCTAATTTTTATATACATTATAGAAGTTTATATTTATATAAAATAAAAGGATAAATTTAGCTACTTTTATTGGCGTGAGGTTGTGCATAAGATTTGAGAGAAGATCAATAATTAAACTGGAATTTCAAGGAAGGAAAATGTTTTGCTTAATTACATAATTTATAACAATTTATTACGTGATTGAATTATAATTATGCTACATTATATAATTGAAGCAGAACAAAAATTATCGTTTATATTAAAAAAAAATGGAAAATTACCGTGGGAAAGATACTTTTCAAAAAAAGTTGGAATACTTGTATTTTGTGACAGACGCATTCGAGAAATTATGCGTCATTTTTTTTTATAAAGTTGTAGGTTACTTAATAAACAAGAATGAGTGGAATTCGTCTGACATATTGTTTAGCTGCACCCTTTCTTGTATGTTTTTTCTTCTTATCTATACCTTTGTATATCTATGTAAATGTGGATGTATATGTATATATTTGTATATGCGGTAGGTCATAATTTATGTACATTTCTATTTTATTAAAAAACTACATATTGATGTGTATCAGACAGTCAGTTAAGTGCCATACGTGATACACGCTTTGGGCGATCATGTCTCGAAATGGACATGACTGACTGGGCAGATGATTATTCCGCAGTAGGTTGCCATTGATTCCTGCAGTAGACTGGTTGCCAGCCAAGACTATAGAACTCAATCTGTCTTGTTATTTAACCCATAACTGGAGGGAAGAAACGGATTAATACCTTTCTCAAGGGTATTTGAGCATAAGTGAATGCAAGGAATTCAAACTCGGCTATTCGATTTCTCGTTCCGATATCCACTGCACCACAACACACATCCTATTGATGCGTATATCTGTTTTAATTATTGTTAAATAATTTTGTTTTCGGAAGTCTTTTGAAATGTGTTTATACGTGTATTTGTATATATATTTTATTATTTTATATTATTACTTATTTTTTGTATTATTTATTTATTTATTCCCCCCGCCTAAATAAAATGGACTGATCCACTATCATTACAGTTTGCTAGCACAGTATAAATATCAATATATATTTGTATTATGCAACGGACAGTTTTCAATCAACACCTGACGATTGTGTTGCGCATGAAACTGAGATCTAGGCAAAAACAAAAAAAAAATATATATATATATTTATTCTTAATATAAATTATAGCTCTGCTATACATCATGAACTATTTAGGCTAGCACCAACAGTCAATATACGATATTCTATAATTCATAAGCAGTGTAGAGACTATGACAATAAATAACCGTACCTTATTCTCACACACACTACCTCCTTACAAAGCTTACAAATCTAGCGATGAGTAATCATAAGCATTAGCCCGAAAACACACACACACACACACACACACACACACACACACACACACACACACACACACACACACACACACACACAAACAAAACATGGTGAGCGAGTTTTTTCCTTTCCCTACTTCCCTCCCCAGTGAGCTATAGAACTCGCTAAAGATCTAACAGTTCCCTCCACTAATTCGCCACCTCGGCTCCGAAATGACCAATTAAAGACCGAATAAGACCAGTTTAAGACCAGTTTAGACCGGTTTTGAACCTATCTACCTCGGTGGATAGGTAATGTTTTGTTTGACCACGACCTGGGCGTACGTGCTCATGTTCCCCACATTAAAAAAAATAAAAAAAAAATGTGTCACATCTCTCTTAAGTCGGGGAGAAGAGTAAAGATCACCTCCACTAATTCACTTATAAACAGTCAAGCATAAAGAAAAAAGGCCTCAAACTTAATAAAAACAAAGTTTTACCATAAAAATGTTTATGTCATTATTAAGAAGAAAGATCAAAGTATTTTTAATTAAGTTATATATTTTTTAATCCTTTCTAACACATTCGAAATTTTATTAAAAAATTCTTGTTTTTTTTTTTCGTCAGCAGGTAACCAAAATTTTACCAGAATTTACCAAGATAGGTAACCTGCCTACCGTAAAAATTAATGGCAACCTTCTCCGGGAAAATCTCCTGTCCAGTCAGTCATGTCTCTTTCGAGACATAATCGCTCAAGTGTGCATCACGTATGGCACTTAACTGACTAAATGCAATACTACGACACACATTTTTTCGGTGAAAATTCTTACAAAAGTTATCTAATCGTCGGATTTAACGGAAACTTTCAGGAATTATTTCCAAATGAATGCAATTATTATTTAAATTATTATTTTTAGAAAATCTTGGCAAAAAATATGACTCCCACTACACGTAATTTTATAAAATTTCAAGAAATTAAATTCCATTTCGAAAATTTGTTTTATTAATTAAATGTAGAATTCCTTGGGAAATGTATATATATATAGATATATATATGAGAGGAAAACTCAACACGTGGATTTATTTGAACAATGTATGAACGCTTTTACATTCATACCGTTGAAAAATAAATTCAAAAGAAAAAAGAACCCTAAAACTTTTAGCAGAGGGAGTGAAGTTGAGAAGAGATACATCAGATCACACATATAACATAATACAGACAAAGGAATGCATACATTAAATCATACATACACAAATCAAATCTTATGAGAAAATATATAGAAACACAAAAAATTACGAATAGACAGACGTAGGAAAGGGACACAGACGGGATATTTACACTAAATTACAAAATTATGTAAAAATAGAGAGAATATATGCGCACACAAAATAAAGGGAAATATAAGAATAGATATATACACATAAACAAATAAAAAGAAAAAAAGTGGGGTCGAATGAATATATATATATATATATTAATCATTTCACCCCCGGGCAAGGCGTAAATGCCACTGATGTGCGGGAGGCTACATAACTGAAAGAAAATTAATTAGAGGAGAGAGAAGAGGATTACAAACCAATCAGAAAGAAGCAATAGAAAGATGAAAATGCAGGTGTGATGACAGTTGCAAGGGGGGAGAGAAAGGGAAGGATATACAGGGTGGGGGAAGGGCTAGAGTCAAGTGGTTAGTAGATGAGTATTGACATTGCATTTAAATTTCTGGAGGTTGTAGCCGTCAGGAAAGCAAGAATATGAGAGTGAGTTCCACAGGCGGGAAGTGCGAGAGAAGAAGCTGCAGGAGTAGAATTGTTGTCTGCATTTGGCTAACCCAACTGTGAATGGGTGGGACCCAGTTGCTATTCTGGTTGCACGAGTAAACACCTGTTGAGGAGGCACCAATAGAGAGAGAGAGAGAGAGAGAGAGAGAGAGAGAGAGAGAGAGAAATATATATATGCATTTGTGCACACTTGCGTATTTTTAACACCATAAACGTTATTTTTTTTTGTGGATAACAATATCTGAATAGACGTTCCCTTATTTTCTAAACAGAATATTTATTTTTGTCTACCGGTCTGAATATTAGAGAAATCGAAAACAATGCACCCTCTTGCAAGATTCGAGCCTGTATCCTTCTTTGCAGAAGAAACCGTCGTAACTCCGATATGCTTTTACTGACGCCAATTCGGTCGGGTTTCACTCCTGGGTTAAAAAGCAATCGGAGTCTAACCGTACTGATGAGCTGTCATACAGCAGAACAGATCTGTCTGCTGATGACAATATATATATAAATATATATATCAGCATGGTGTGTAGATATAGAAGAATCCAAAGGAGTATCTTGTACATACAGTAGTAGGATAACTCTATAAGAGAGCTGTAAATATAAATGTATATAAATACATATAGAGCAAAAATAAGAAAAAATTAAGGTAGACACGTTATTTCATGATAAATCAGAAGTTATGCCTTTTTCAGGCGAACCATCATCAGCTTCCGTCTTTATTATACAGAAGACGGTAGCTGATGATGGTTCGCTTCAAATAGGCCTAACTTCCGATTTATCATGAAATAACGTGTCTACCTTAATTTTTTCTTATTTTTGCTCTATATGTATTTATATACATGTATATTTACAGCTCTCTTAGAGAGTTATCCTACTACTGTATGTACAAGATACTCCTTTGGATTCTTATATAACAAAAGGTAGCTATTTTGCTTAGACACTATCTGTGATCGTGTTTATTTCAAGTTGAAGAGTTTTAAAAGGTTCAAAACTAGCCAAACCCCCTTAATCAGAGAGGCATTGTTACATAGACAGTGTGAACCAATCAACGTACAGTAATTTCTATTTTGAAGAATATGAGAACACACACTAAAACAATATATTGGGGCATGAATATTGATATTTGATTAAAATAGAGGTCAGCATTATTAATCGACTGTTAGCTTCACTTTAAATTCTAAGTTTAACAAGGCGTTAGATTTAGAGTTTTATAAATTTATTCAGATATCAAAAAAGATATTGACGCATACATATATAAATCTACAGACATACCCACATTTGAAAAAATAGGCACGTATATACACATACAAATATATATTGGTATACAGACACATGTACAGATGAATGTACACACACACACACACACACACACACACACACACACACACACACACACACACACACACACACACACACATAAATTTTTAACTTTTGTTTTTATCGACATATCAATTTATCCGTTAAATTTTAAAACCGGGTTTTTGGAAAACTTCTATAGAGGCTACAATATTGGATAAATGTAAGAGCGAGTTGGTAAGATGGCATGCGCGTGGCATGAACGAGGTCAAAACAGACACTGTCATATTTCAGTGAATGAACAAATAACAATAATTAAATATATACGCGCGCAAACACATAAACCAAGAAAAAAACACGTACGTGACTAAAAAAAAAAAAAAATACACAGAGCATCATATACAAAATAAAAAATAAAACCACATACATGAAACTACTTATATACAACTTCTGGCATAAATATACGCAAAAAAGCGCAGGAATATTCGCACAGAAGCATACGCACATATATAAAATGTGCATAGACAAGAAAATACAAGTATATATTCTAGAAAATGTTTTAGATATTCTACAATTTCACGGGTAATACGTATTTCGCAGCAAAACCTGCTGCTCGTCAGACCTAAATGATACAACAGTTAATATTCAAAATCATCCAGAAAAAATCACATACAGACACTCACTTGGTCATATCGAGAATAGACATTTGTAACGGTAATCTACAAAAAACATTTCCTCGCTCATTCAAAAAAATCAAAGAAAGAAAGAAATAAAAATAAAAATATAGAAAAATCATAAACGGAAAAAAAGAGAAAGAAAAAGAAAAGGAAAGGAGAAAGAACAGTATAAGGACAAAGGAATTTAAAGTTAATGTCTTTGACCGACACCAGCATCTATTGCAATTCATCTGCTTTCTTAGAAAACATGACATGGAAATTTAACATTAAATTCACTTTTAAAGATAATGGTATGTATCTACGGTATAAACATAAATGGTAAATCATACATTTTAATACAAATTAAAATATAACTACTAGTAGTATAATATTATAAATATAGTTATAATCATTAAAAAATAAATTAAAAAATATACTCTATAAGAAAATGATAAATAAAATATAAAAAACAATCTTAAAAATGATCTTAATATTGATATTAATAATAATAATAATGAATATGAAATATAAATATAAAAACAAAAAGAAATTAAAACAATATGAACAATAATAATAATAATAATAATAATAATAATAATAATAATAATAATAATAATCAGAAAAACCAGAAGGAGAATAATAACCAAAAAGGAAAAAAACCAGAAGGAGAATAATAACCAGAAAAACCAGAAGGAGAATATATATGCATATATATGCAGAAAAATATATATGCAGAATATATATTTCAAGAATATATATATGCAGAATACATATATATATATATGCAGAATATATATATGCAGAATATATATATGCAGAATATATATATATATATGCAAATATATATGCAGAATATATATGCAGAAAAACCAGAAGGAGAAAACTTGTCTATTAATTGATATGGCTTGTCCAGCGGATTGTAACATAGCAATCAAAGAATTTGAAAAACTGTCAAAATATAAAGACCTGGAAATTGAAATAGAAAAAATGTAGAAATGGAAAACAAGAGTTGTGCCAGTGATAGTAGGTGCACTTGGAATGATAAAAAATGGAACAAAACAACACATTGAAAGAATCCCTTGAAACCCCAGCTTATACATTATCTCTTAGATATACAAAAAATTGTCTTATTAAGTACAGCCCACACACTAAGGAAAACTTTATCTATGTAATGCTGGGGATGATAGGGAAGATAGAAAAACATGAAATGGAGCCATAACAACACGCCACTACCTGCCTTAGGTCTCCCCGCAGACTTGGTTGGTAGTGAGATCAAAGCAGAAATCGAAATATGATGGAAAATGACATAATAATAATAATAATAATAATAATAATAATAATAATAATAATATAAAAAAACTCTAGTAAAGCTAACATACACTAAAAATAAATATATCACGTAACACTGAAAAAAAGGAAACAATAAATTTAAAATATATATACATACATACACAAACACATACCCACATATACATGTATATGTATATATATATACATACATACATATACGCACATACATCATCATACATACAAAAGCAAATATATACATATCCCATATATATTTTTCATTAACACACACACACACACACACACACACACACACACACACACACACACACACATATATATATATATATATATATATATATATATATATATATATATATATATATATATATATATATATATATATATATAATATAGCCCAGAGGTAGGATCGGCGACTGACGCCAATTCGGTCGGGTTTCAATCCTGGGTTAAAAAGCAATCGGAATCTAACCATACTGATGAGCTGTGATACAGCGAAATAGATCTGTCTGCGGATGACAATATATAAATATATCAATTTCTCTTCCAGACATATTGATTATTATCAAATACAATAATCCAAAGGAACTCCTTAATCATCGAAACAAATTGATAGTTAAATGCAGGAATGAGAATAAGTATAAAATAATTTAGCTAGATCAAAATTATAATTTAAATTAACTTAAATTAAAAATTTGAATCATTTGGTAAAAAATCTGGAATTTACCGTTGGAAACATTTTACCCCATGAAATCTTTTATAGTTATTATTTTTATAATTATATCATATTACTGTAATGGTTTTAATAATATTATAATACACACACTCACACACACACACACACACACACACACATATATATATATATATATTTAAACTTATTTATTAATGGAAGCTTGTGAGTGTGTGTGTATCCGTTACCTATAGACATATACACATATATATACATATATATATACACATATACATTTATATATACACATATACATTTATATATACACATATATACACACACACATATATATATATATATATACACACATATATATATACATATATATATACACATATATATACACATATATACATATATATATACATATATATGCATATATATATACATATATATACACATGTATATATACATATATATACACATATATATATACATATATATACACATATATATACATATATATACACATATATATACATATATATACACATATATGTACATATATATAGACATATATGTACATATATATACACATATATATACATATATATACACATATATATACATATATATGTACATATATATACATTCTCATATATATACATATATATATACATATATATACACATATATACATATGCATACAGATATATATACACATATATATATACATATATGTACACATATATATATACATATATATACACACATATGTATATATACATATATACTGGAAAATTAATCTTTTCCGTTACAGCCATTGGGTTTGTAGGGCAGCGTTTCATTTTTTTTTTATGCTGTTTCCGTAGCAACTGTTTTTATGGGGTAGGGTTGTTAGCCCTGCGCCCAACCACCAAACCTGGAGGAAGGTGATTTTCTAAGCGTAGCTTGGACGTGACACACGGTCGAAAGTAGGGGGTACCCAGTTAGAATCGAACTCGCTACACAATTTTAATGATTCTAGCGAGACGAGCTTGCTAACCATTACGCCACGCCGAGGTGCCCCGCACTGGAAAATGAATCACACACACACACACACACACACACACACACACACACACACACACACACACACACACACACACACACACGAAACAGATCGATCGTAACATGAGTTATTTTCCTTTTTGCTAAAACGAGATGTCTGTCTTTCTATTATTGTGTTAGTTATTTAGAAGCTGTATTTCCCTATGTTTCTTTATTTTCTTTTCTCTTTTTTCATTTTTTTCAATCTTATTAATAAATATCCACTCATTATACTTTTTTGTCTTGTATTCTGATATTTCTTGATCCAATCAACAAAACTGGTCTATTTCTAATTCGAACTCTGAAAAATATAAAGATCATTTTCTAATCTAGTGATGAGAAAAGTTTGCTAGAAAAAAGTGACTAGAATCTCTAGTCATTTTTTTCCAGCACATTGATTTTTCATTGTAAAATATAATGCTATCGAGACTTACGTTTACATTTTGTGAATCTAACCCCCTATTAAACACTAACACTACTACTAATAATAAAATAATAATAATTATTATTAAACAGCGCAAGGATTAATAAAACTTCCCTTTCGTTATCCGTAAGAAGTTAATGGCTATACTAGTTATTACAGACATTTCATAAACGCCAAATAACTTTTGTTCAACTTTATCGTTAACAAAACGTGTTGCAAAAAAGTAGTCTTACTCTTAACAATATTTTTTTTGTTTTTTGTTACAAGCATTCAACAAAAGCTTTCACTAGACGATCTATCGTCACTTTAAAAAAAAGTGCATTACATTATGACACAAATTGTAAAATCCAAACACTTTACCTTATAGTAGTATTAGTGAAATTTTCACTTTTTTCTTTTTTCTTGGAAAATTTAATTATCCATCCCCACGGTGGATGCTTTTTTTGTCATACTCCTCGGAAATAAAGACAAAGTTTTTAATCAATGTTACAGACCACTGATAACTTCACTCTGTTCAATCACTGAGAAATTCTGTCAGACGAAACAAGATTAACAAGTTTATCTTATGTGGCATTCAATGCGCATAAGGTCAAGGAGAAAATAAAGATTGGGAATACCAAGGTGACGATTTATCGTACCACCCTTACATATTGACAGGATGCGATGAATAAATTGTCGTCTAAAATAACTATTTTAAATTAAATATATCGACAGGGTGCGATGAATAAATTGTTGTATAAAATAACTATTCTAGATATATAGACAGGGTGAGATAGATAAATTGTCTAAATGACGCAAAAATGAAAATAACACGTTTCATTTTAACAGATATATTTTTAAAAATTACACAAAAATATCTTCAAATACTAAGAGAGTAAATTTAGTCAATACAACTATCATTGGTTTCAACCACGGCCTCCAGACGACTTCGGAATCCAATCTTCTGTAGCTCTTCTGAACTGTCTCTTTGTTTAAGTTGGTGAATGCTGTCATGATCCTTGCCTTCAGTTCATCTTTGATGTTACAAGGAGTTTTGCTGGTCACTCGCTCAGCTGTACCTCACATATAATAATCAAGGGTGTTGCAGTCTGGGGAAAATAGGTGGCCAGATGCCAGGGGTGATGTGGTCGCAGAAATTGTCTGACAGCAATGATTGTCTTCTCCTACTTGTGTGGCATGGTGCAGAATCCTGTTGCCAGACATAGAATCTCCCAGAAGTACTCTCCAGAGCAGCACTACCTCCCCAAGGCACTTGATATTAACGTTTAGAAGGCACTAGTGATCACTCCAAACACCATAATGTTGACTGGATATTTAGTTTTCATCACTCTCAGTGCATCTTTTGGGGACATAGCAAGCCAACGTTTTTCTGAAATGTTCGTATTAGTGCTTCAGGCGCTAATTCCAAGCAGTGCAATATGCCATTTCCAAATTTCTAGCAGAGTAAATTTCGTCATTGTTTGCATCCTCTCCAACACCTCATCGTTACACACGTGCTTCGTCCATGGTATCCTCAGCATCCTTCTATAAAACCACATTTTTGCTGTCTCAAACCTCTCCTTCATCCAAGATGAGATCGTCTAACATTCACTTCCATACAGAAGGACAGATAACAATTAGCAATACAGCACTCTTTTGTTTGTTTCCAATGAGATTTCCCTGTCTTTCAGTACTCTGGTTAGTTTTTGAAATGCGTTCTTGGCCATGCCAATGCATCTTTGGTTGTCAATGTCACACTTTCCATCCTCTGTCAGAACGCTTCCCATTTAAATTTTTTTACTTGTTTTATTTTAGTTTCTCCGACCTTTAGTTGGTATTTTGAGGTCTTCTTTTTGCTGATGAGCATACATTTTTTTTTGTTTTTTTGTTTTTTAAGTCTGTGTTGCTCAGTCTTTTCTTCTCGCTTTCTTTTGCTACCTTCTGTAGAAGGTCATGAGAAGCATTGAAAGACTGGAACAACCTGGAAGAAAATTAAATACACTGATTAAGAAAATGCATTACATGTTATCTAAAAAAATGAAACCAGGTGGAATAACATTAAATCCAGATGTTATCCATGTTGGATGAACAATCTCTAAAATGGAGAATCTAAAAGTAAGAGAGCAACCGGGAGAAAATAAAAATACAGTGAGGCATTACACCTTACACGCTTTGGAAGACGCATCTCTAAAATAGAGGTATTAAAAGATTGGACAACCTGGAATAAATTTGAATACAGTGATTAAGAAATAGTTAGATGTTAACCAAGTTGGATCACGTATCTCTAACAACAGTCAGTTAAGTGCCATATGCGATAAATGCGTAGACGATCAAGAGACATGAATGACTGGGAAGAATATTTTTCTGTAATAGGTTGCCATAATATAATTAAATGATGACAAATGCGAATACAAAAAAACTTCTAAAATATTTAGACATATTTTATCGAGTTAATTAATAAGAGTATCTGCAGCATAATAGCAAATTCTCTTCTCTTCAGTCAATTTGATTAACATTTATTTACATGATTGGTTCACTGATTTTAAATTCAACGTCAATTACAGTCTTTTATCTCCGTGGCTTCCACCTCTCTCTTACGCTTTCTACAGCATACTATACTGTTTTCTTCGCTGTCGTCAGTCTTCCTTCATTTTAACCTCCTGTGCATCAGTGCCAGTATCTACTTACTTGCGGTGAAATGATTATAAAAAAAATAACGTATAGTGCATTGCTCGGAAGTTTTCTTCCTACTCCACTGGCGTAATCCTTCTAGATTTCCCCTCTTCTATAACCTCTTTCAATAAAAGACATCATCATTAGAACATGTGGACAATTTTACACACTTTATATCCAGAACAGAAAACACATATTAAAACGGAAAAATTGAATAAAAACCTGAATCTCAGTACCTTGTCAGCCGCTTTTAATGAAACATGTACAAAAGGGTCAATTGCTGCCCGAATATACAATCATATATATATATATATATATATATATATATATATATATATATTGTTTGCATATTATATATATGCGTGGTACTTATTTAAAAGCGCTCAATATCAGTGATAGACCAGACATATTCATATAGATAGGTGTGAGTTTGTAACCCTGCGATCGTCAGACAAACTGATTCATTTTTTAAAAAAATTGGTTATATGTAGGGTTGCGTATATTCGTGTATTTTCGTGAAAATGGGGGAAATCTGTCGTCATGACAGACGCAGACACACACACACACACACACACACACATATATATATATATATATATATATATATATATATATATACATTTGTACACCCATTAACGCGCGCAAGGACACACACACACGCACGTGAATCGTGCGGGGTTCGGTATATATATGTATATGTGTGCCGTTGCACACATACATACGCGTTCGGTTGGTGTATTCGAATAGTGTAGCGATGTCAACGCGCGAACAGTTGTCTATTTCTCGTACGTACATATGTACTTTTATGTGTTCTGTGTGAAACTATGATAGGTAAGAATTGCTACTATTTTATTTAAGGCTGTATTGTTATTTTTTGTTTTAAAGTCGGTTATTGGCTATTTTTTTGTGGTTGCGTATATTTCAATGGTAGAAATTCTAATTTGTAATGCTTGTTAGTGTTTATTTGTGGTGTATTAATTTTACTATGGCAGAGACGTGTGATTTTTTTTTATCCGTTTGGTATAAATTGTGATCATAGGTATTTATTTTCATGTCTGCATTTGGAAATTAGTTCTGATCTCGTGTTTAGTAAGTTCTTTTGTGGGGTGTGAGATATAATTGCTACTTTCTCATGTAGGCAAAGTAGGCATATACCGAACCCCGCACGATTCACATGTGTATGTTTATGCAAGCCCCAGTGAGCGAACACGCGTATGTGTGTGTCCTTGCGCGCGTTTACCAACCCTTTCTCAAAGAAAATAGTTCTCCCACCTATATAAATAGTTTATCCAACCACCCCAAGAATATTATAAGACAAATACCCAAAATAGTAAATAATAGGGTTAACCAATTATCATCCAATATAAAAATTTTCAACGCAAGTAAAGAAATTTACGATAAGGCCCTTCAGAAAAGCGGTTTTATTAATAAGTTATCGTATGATAAGCCTGCTATAAACCCAGAATCATCAAAAACTAAAAACACCCGAAAATGTAGAAGAAGGAAGATAATTTGGTTTAACCCTCCTTATTGTAAGCTAACTAATATAAATATTGGTAAGTATTTTCTCAGATTAATCGATAAACATTTTAATAATAATAACAATCCCTTAAATAAAATTTTTAATAGGTTCACCCTAAAAATCAGTTATTCTTGCACCTCAAATATAGATGATATAATTAATTCCCATAATAGACAAATTTTAATGAACCTAAATAATACCGACGTTAAATCCGGAATTGTCGATAAATGTAATTGTAATTCTGTGGATGCCTGCAAATGTAAATCCACCCATGTAATTTATGAAGCCCGTATTTCTCCATCTAACAACAAAGACAATTACCGGACTTATATTGGCATGTCCGCGGGCCCTTTCAAACAGAGGCTTTATAATCACAAATACTCGTTTTAGAACCCTAAACAAAGATTCCAGACAGCACTATCATGTAGATTCTGGGAAATGAAGGAGGAAGGGCAGGACCCTATAATCAGCTGGAAATTAATAGGCTCAGCTTGTACTCCTAAAAATTTTCGTGATAGGTGTCGTCTATGTTTATTGGAGAAGATTCTGATTTTGAAGTATTCTCATCAGGACTTACTTTTGAATCTTAGGAAGGAATTTATTAATAAGTGCCGTCATAGGGCGGATTTTAAAATTTAATTTTTAATTTTAAATTTAAATTTTAAATTTTTCTATAATTTAAAAAAAAAATTTTTAAATTTAAATTTTTAAAATTTTTAATTTTTTAATTTTTTAATTTTTAATTTTTAATTTTTCTTTTTATAATTTTTATGTATATGTGTATGTTTGTGTGTGGATATGCATATTTGTATATATGTGTATATATATGTATGTATGTATTTATGTATGTGTGCATATATGTATTTTTGGGAAAAAATTTTTTTAGCTATTTAATTGCTCCTTTTCATAATATTCATTAATTTTTTATATTTTTTTATATGTATGTGTGTGAGTGCATATGTAATATGTATATGTGTGTGTGTGTGTGTGTGTGTGTATGTATATGTGTGCATGTATGTGTACACATATATATTGTGTGTATATGAATTTTTTGTATATAGGTGTGTACACATATATATATGTGTGTATGCGCATGTATGTGTATATAAGTGTGTATGAAATTGAATGTATGTGTGTGTATGTGTATGTATATATGTATTCTTAATCGTAGAATTGTGTGTGTGTGTGTGTATATGTATGTATGTATGTGTGTACTTCTATATGTATGTATAATTGTAAATGAATTTTTTTTTTTTGTTTACCTAGTGTTGTCTTTATTTAGTTTAATTCAAATGACCTAATTTTTAAAAAAATAATTTTATTTTAAATCCTATATCTTTTTATTCCCTTTTATAAATAATTATGCCTTTTTAAGTAAAGGCCTTTTTCTAATACTTCAACGTTTTTGGGAAGTTAGGTTTTTGAATATGTCCAGCGTCTGTAATATTTTTAAAAAAATTTCTTTCTTTTCTTTTCTTTTTCCCTCCCTTCCTTTCTTTATCTCTCTTATCTCCCACCTTTTTTCCGTGTTGCTTAACCTTATGTCGATTTAACACGGCTGTCTGTCAATTTTTAGTTACAATTCTCTTTCCTTCTTTTGCGAACCCAGACGATGTCAATTTTTTCTTTTCTTGTTTATTTGATTTTATTTTGTTTTATCTTTTTCTTTTTTCTTTTCTTTTTTCTTTTTTTCTTTTTTTTAATTTTAATTTCTTTGCAAATCTATTTAAAAAGGAAAATTAGACTGATTTTTCTCCAGTTTCTGAAACGATTTATCTGTTGCTGAGGTGATGTGTTATCCCCCGTGGGGATCTTCATACCGAAATGGCCATTCAACGTCTTTGAATTAATCCTTTTTTAATATATATTTGCTCTGTAATATTTTATTACATGGAGCTCTCTTCCTGTATCATTTTTTAATATTAAAATAAAATTTTTAATATTAATTAGGATCGGGGTTTTGGAATTTACCTTCCTGCTTTTTTCCCTTGGATTGAAGTATCTGAATTAATATATATATATATATATATATATATATATATATATATATATGTGTGTGTGTGTGTGTGTGTGTCTGCATCTGTCATGATGACAGATTTCCCCCACTTCCACAAATGTCTGCGTCTGTCATGACGACAGATTTCCCCCACTTTCACAAAAATACACGAATATATGCAACCCTACATATAACCAATTTTTAAAAAAAATTAATCAGTTTGTCTGACGATCGCAAGAGCGTGAAACCCAGGGTTACAAACTCACACCTATCTATCTATCTATCTATCTATCTATCTATCTATCTATCTATATAATACAAATTTCGTTAAAAAAATACTGACAAGAGGCTATAATTCAGTATTTTTATATAATTTTTCATGTGATCTTATAATTCTTTTTTTTCCTTTCAGTGCATAGACTATATAAAAAAATAGTCAGAATGTTTTATTTATCCGAGCGGTTTTGGCTATACTTTTAGCCATCATCAAGGATGAATTTCATTTTAACTGAGTGCATGGATTAATTTATAGAGTCATAGGAATGTTTTATTTTCCAAATACAGTGAGCTCATTGTATCCGTGTTCACAGGGTATTTGCGCGTAAGTAAAAGCAACGAATTCAACAGGAATTCGAACTCGGTTCCCCGCTTTTTCGTTCTAAGACGATATCCACTGCAGCACAACGCACAAGCATAACATTGACAATCGCGTATTGTATGCGATTGCATTTTTTTATGTCTGGTATTCTTATCATATAGAAAGAAATGAAAACAACTGACAATTGGCAATCTTCACTTGTCAGACTGGTTTGCCAAAAATAAATTAATAACTTGATTTTTTACGGAAACGTATGACTTGGTACATATAATCAGTGAAAGTTATGATCGGTGAAAAATGTGGGACACATAAAGACATATAAATTATAAAACATGTGTGTGTGTAATTTATTACAATTACAAAATGTTAAAATTTCTTGTTAAAAGAACTTAATTCTTTTTGGCTCTGACCACCGCTTTCACCGTTTGGCCAAAATTCTTCCGAAATGGTTTGAGAAGTCGTTAGTTATAAGTTCCTAACGAAAAAAATTAAGAGATTTTACGATTTTTAAAAAAATACTTTTTTTTCACTCGGACGACTTTAACTTCTGAGCAGATTTTTCATGTCGCGTGCAAAGAAACGTTATTTGTTTTTTTAATATGGTATTATATTTGAAGTTTCATCAAAGAAACTTCAGTTTATTTTATTTTTTATATATTTCAGTTTATTTTCTCTCATATAACAGGTATACATATTTTGTCTAATAAATTTCTGTGTTCATATTGAAGCCGTTAGAAGCCTCCTGTGCGAAAGGACTTTCTGTTCTCTCTACATATCACCTTTGTCTTTGAAATAACTACAAGAAGATTTATTCGAACTTATACTGTCATAACTTTTTTTATAATTATTTCACTCCAAGCAAGGCAGAAATGCAACTGGCGTACGGGGTGGGTTTACAGTGACAGAAACAAATAGGTATAGGAGATGTTGGAGAAAAGATAAGAGGCGGATGGGAATTAAGTAGATGAAAGATGGCTATTGACTTTGCATTTTAATTTATGTAGATTGCAGCTATAAGGTACGCAGATGATACAGTCTTGGCAGCAGATACAGAAAGGAAATTACAAAACCTCCTACAGAAGGAAGCCGAAGAAAGTGGCGAGAAAAGACTGTAAAAAAACTTCAAGAAAACCGAATGCATGGTCATCAACCAAAAGAGCAACCCAAAATGCCAAATACAGGTGGGAGATACTAAACTCAAGCAGGTACAAAAATTTGAATACCTGGGAAGTGTTCTAACAGAAGATGGAAAGTGCGACACAGAGATCTAAAGGTGATTTGGCATGGCGAAGGACGCATTCCAGAAGCTGAGTAGAATATTAAGAGACAGGAACATTTCACTAGAAACAAAGAAAAGAGCACTGGATATATCATGTCAGTTCTTCAACATGGTAGTGAATGCTGGACAATATCATAGAAGATGAAGGAAAGACTTCAAGCAACTGAAATGTAGTTCTACAGGAGGAGGATGCGGATATCATGGATCGAGTACGTGAGCAATGAAGTTTTGGAAAGAAGGGAAACGAAAAAGACATTAATACTGAGCATCAGGAAGAGACAGCTAAAGTTCCTGAGACATGCAATGAGGAAGGAGGGCTTGGATAACCTGATACTATCTGGCCAGATAGATGGAAGGAGAGACAGAGTAAAACAGCGAGTAACGTACTTGAATGGACTGAGCGGGTGGATGGCAGAACGGTGATTGCGTGGTGTAACAGGAAAAAACGTGCTAAGACGTGGAAGGCCATGATCGCCTACGTACTGAAAAGACAAGGCACATAGAAGAAGAGGGAGAAGCTATGAAGGAAGCAAGCAAATAAAAGTCTCTCTCGTTCCCATTTACTAATTCAGAGCTATGTAGCCGTTAACAAAGTGGAACTTCAACCTCCCCCGTCCCACTACCACCCTACCCTCCAAAGAACACAAGTAGAATACACATGGATATGTACAAACAAATTATGAACCCCAACGGCGAGAAGGGGTTCAAGCCTAAAGAAACTGACTCTTCGCCCGGTAAGAAGCAACCCTAGTCCTGACCATCATCTAGCGCAAATGGCGTAAAGGGGACCAAATTCTCCAGAACTGATTTCTCGCGCAGGATGGAATGGCATGAGCGATTGGTGTCATGGGACCGTTATATTTCGACTGTTCGCATCAAACCAAATAAAATAACTCTAGGTACAGGGAACGTCAGAATCTTGAACAACAGTTGGCAGCTGGAAAATGTAATACATGAGATGATCACATTAAACATCAACATTTTGCGTATATGCAAAACAAGGTGGCCGAACAACCACAGAAATATATATGCTGGTGGTGACAATAGCAAAAACGGGGTTTGCTTGATATTGGTTCACGAGATGAAAATATGCATTCTGGGATACTATCACTTATCTGAAAGAATTCTTGAGTTTAAACTGAAAGGGAGGCCACTTCAACATATCTATTATAGTGGTGTATGCACCGACAACACAAAATACAGAAGAAAGATTGCATCTTTTTACTTCAAGTTGGACAACGCCAAGGTTCAGTGCAAGTCACAAGAAATCAGAATTATCATCGGAAAATGCAAAGTTGGTATAGAGATGGAAGGAGAAACGGCTGGAAAATTCGGACTGGAAAACCACAGTGACCGCGAAGAGAAATGGGTCCAATGGTGCACAACAAATGACCGGGTAATAACTAAAACCTGGTTTCAAGAACACCCAAGACCATTATAGACATGGTGAAGCCCAGGAGGGAAAACGAAAAAACAAATCGTCTATATAACTATCAACAAGAGATTCAGGAACGCAGTTTTCCACTGCAAAACCTATCCAAGTGCCGACTGCGGAAGCGACTTCTTCCCAGTTAAATGCGAAGTAAGGACGAAGCTCCGGAGTTTGAAGAAGTCTAACACAGAACCCAGATTGCAATACAATAAACTGGTGAACGATCCGAACCTACAGAGAAAATATACAGACAACGTGAAAAGAAAATACGAAGGACAAATTGGGAACGGAAACTTTAAATGGGACGCACTAAGAGAAGCTCTAGTGACCTCGGCAAGCGACATCATTCTAAAGGAAAACGGACGTAGAAAAAAAAAAATAAGTGGATCATCGATTAAATTCTTGACATGATACGAAGGAGACAGGAAACAATACCAAGAAAAGGATACCGGAACTACATAGGGAAATAAGGAGCAAAATGCAGACAAGCTAAAGAAAACTGAATCAACGACAATTGTGCAGAAATAGAGAGACTAAGAGCAACAAATAAAATACATATGCATAAAAAATAAGGGAATTAACAGATTAAAATCCAATGACAGAACGCTCATATCAGAGAAAGAAAAAATAATTCAGCGATGGGATGAACATATCGTAGATTTCTTCTATATCAAGAGTGAGTACAAGACAATACACAGAAATACTAACGGACCAAAAATATTAATAGCCGAGATAGAAGCTGCATTGGCCAAATTGCACAGGAACAAAGCGGCAGAACCAGACGGTATTGTAATAGAGATGCTGAGAGCCTTAGGCGAATTCGGTGTAGACAAGATTATAGACATAATAAATGAAATCTACAACAGTGGCGATATACTGGAGATCAATTTTTATAGCACTACCTAAGAAGCCAGGCACAAAGAAATGTGAACTCCACCAAACAACCAGCTTAATGAGCCACATAACAAATCTCATCATCCGAATTCTGAAGAACAGAGCACACAGTAGAACCAGGTACAGAGAAAAGATAGGAACAATGCGAGTTCATCAAAGACAGCGAAACAAGAAACGCTATATTGATGCTTAGAATGTTATCCAAAAGGGCGATATAAATGCAGAAGGATGTGTACCTGTGTTTTATAGACTACACAAAGGCGTTCGACAAAATACGCCACAAAGACTTGTTCGAGATGTTCGGCAATTTCGACATATTCGGGAAAGACAGTAGTGTTATCAAGAACCTACACTGGCAGCAAACCGCCTGCATACGGAAAGGAAATGAATAAAGCACATATACGAAAATAAAAAGAGGTGTAAGACAAGGATGAGACTTCTCACCGGACCTATTCAACATGTATAGCAAAACAATTCTGAGAGAGCTAGAAGTCCTGCCAGGATTCGTTATATCTGAATAATATGATTCAGTACTGAGAGCAAACACGGAAAAATACAGGACCACCTACAGAAGATAGCAAGGGAAAGTGAGAAGAAAGTGTATAATCTACAAGAAAACTGAATTCATGGCCATAAGCAAAAAGAGGACCCCAAAATGCCAACTATAAGTTCGGGATACTTAAATCTCACAGATAAGGAAATTTAAATACCTGGGAAGTGTTCTGACAGAGGACGGAAAGTGCGACACTGAGATCCGAAAGTACATTGAGTGGCCAAGGACGCATTTCGAAAGCTAAGCAGAGTATTGAAAAGCAGGAAGATTTTTGTTGAAAACAAAGAAAAGAGTACTAGATTCTTATGTCATATCTGACATCCTATATGGCAGCAAATGCTGTACAATCTCCTCAGAGAAGGAGAGTCTCGAAGCAGCAGAAATCTGGTTCTACAGAAGGATGCTGAGAATACCATGGACCGAACATGTGATCAATGACGAGGTTTGTGAGAGGTTGTGAGAGGAAAAGACAGCAGATATTTTTTGGATACGTAATGAAAAAGGAGGGTTTGGAGAATCTGGTACTGACAGGACGAATATAAGGAAAAGTGAGACAGGGGAAAGCAGTGCGAGACATACTTGAGGGGATTGAGTAAGTGGATAGAGAGCAGAGTTTGGTAGAGATAACAAGAGGGAAAATGTTAAGGGCGACAAGGGATAGGGACAAGTGGAGGGTCATGATTGCCTATGTCCTGAAAAAACACGGGCCATAAAGATGATCTCATTCCAATATGTTTCAATTTTACTAAAACTTATTCAGAAACTGAGAGAAAAGTGAAAAGATAACAAGAGACACATATGAAGAAGAAGAATAATTTTAGAGCTTCTTCGTCCAACGTGAGTGAAATGTTATGCTCTCTCTTAATCGAAGTATTTTATTTTATTCCATCATGTCGAATAATCTAATTTCTCTATTTTAGAGAAACGTGGGTAATATTTAATGCTTTCACTTTATTACTACAATCAATGTTATTCCAACACTTTCGAAACTTAATTCCTCTATTTTAGAGATAATTCATGCAACGTGGGTAACATGTAATACATGATCACAATATGAAGTATTTCTAGTTTGTTTCATTCTATTTAATGTTCCTATTATAGCGATACGTCTTCCAACGAGGGTAACATGTGATATTTTCACTTAATCACACTATTTAATATTATTTCTGATGCTGAGACTGACTTCTTTGATCTTGAAACAGGGGTTCTGCAAGGCGACACACTTACTCCTCCCTTGTTTATAATTGTTCTTTACAATATTCTGCGCATTTCTTTAGACAGCGTGAAGGAAAAGTGGCTCCTTCTAAAACCACACCCGAACAGTCGTCATTGTGCAGCATATTTGAACGATTTGAATTTTGCTGATGATATTGCCCTGATTTCACATTGTATTAAAGATGCACACTTTTTGTTGCAGTCATTTAAATTAGCAGCTGACCAGGTCGGCCTATATTACTATGAGTGCAAAGCAGAGTTCATTACAACATCCTCGGAGGCAACGGAATTTAAATCGCTCAATAATTCATCAATCAAGAAGGTTTAGGATATCAAATATCTTCGATCCTAAATAGAAGATTCGGGAGAAGACTTTCGCATACGAAAAGCTCTTGCTTAAGATGAACGCAACAAAATTGTTACGATCTTCAGCTCTAACATTTCACGTTCCCTAGAAGTTAGAATTTCCCAAGTATTGATTGAACTTGTCTTTCTCTATAGTTCAAAGATCCGGACTTTGCTCATTTAGAGAAACGATTGATGGGACTTATAGCAACATGAGAAAGGTCCAAAACATAAGGTGGAGATCCCGCCTAACATTCACCTACACCTACACAGATATCACACGATTATCTCTTAAGCTTAAGCAGAAACGGCTGCAATATGCCGGCCACTGTTACCGAGCGATAGAATGAGATGTTCTCATCTTTGCTTCATTGACATCCTACTGGAACAGTATAACTGACATATCTATACACTATAATCTGAGACTCTGGGATGGATAGGAAAGATCTGAGTATAGCAAAGCTTGATCGTGTTTTGTGGGGAGGGTTAGTCAATGGATTAACGACCAACCATAGATTGGTGGAAAGATGATGATGACTATTCCAGGCTTTTTTTTATTCTTTTTAATGCTCAATTTAGGTCTTCAAAGATGGGTAACATGCACTGTTTTCACAGAATCACTAAATATAAGATCAATTTTTTTCATTTTTAATGCATCTGTTTTAGAAAAGGGTTTTCTAACGAGGGTAACTGGTAAAGCTTTCAATTGATAAATATATTGCTTGTTCATTCATATATTTGGTTGTTTAAAGCTTCACATTGATAAATATATCGTTCAACGAGGGTAACACGTAAATTTTGAATTGATGATAATAATTAGCAAAATTCCAGCGTGTTTCACATATTTTAAAGATTCAGAGATTTCAGAGAAAACTTTTCCAAAAAAGGAAACTATAATGCTTTCACATATTTAGTATATTTAGTACTATCCAACTCGATTAACTCATATTAAAGACACTATTTTAGAGATATTTTACCAATGGTGGTAAAATGTAATGCATTAAGTTAATTTCAGCTTCTTTTATACTTTTACTTTTTATGTTTTTATGTTTTACTGGGTAACATGTAATGCTTTCAAAAATCAATATATTTATTAATATTTCAGCCTCTCTTAGTCTATTAAGTCTTGTATTATAGGGATATGTTTTTCAACGTGGGTAACATGTAATGTTTACAAATAATCAACATATTTTTTTTATATTTCAGCTTCTCTTGTTCTTTAATAACTTCTCGTTTAGGGATACGTTTTCCAACGAGTGTAACATATAATGCTTTCAATTAATCAACATATTTAGTAATATTTCGGCCCCTTTTATTCATTTAATGCTTCAATTTTTGGGGATACGTTACCTAACGAGGGTAACATGCAATGCTTTAAAATATTGAACATATTTAGTAATATTTAAGCTTCTCTTGATCTGTTAAAGCTTATATTTTAGTGGGACGTTTTTCAACGAAGGTAACATGTAATGTTTTCAAATAATCAATATAATTAGTAATATTTCCGTTTCTATTATTCCTTTAATACTTCTATATTAGAGATAGATTTTTTAACGATGGTAACATGTAATGCTTTCAAATATTCAACATATTCATGAATATTTCAGTTTCTCTTATTCTTTAAGTCTTCTATTTTAAGGATACTTTTCCAGCAAAGGTAGCATGTCATGCTTTCAAATAATCAAATATTTAGTAATTTCAGGTTGTCTTATTGTTCTAAGGCTTCTATTTTAGGGAAACGTTTTCTAAGGAGAGTAACATGTAATGTTTTCAAATGACCAACTTATTTAGTAAATATTTCTGGTTCTCTTATTTATTTAAATCTTCTATTTTAGAGATACGTTTTCGAACGAGGGTAATATGTAATGCTCTCAAATATTCAACATATTTAGTAATATTTACGGTTCTCTTATACTTTAAGTCTTCTAATTTAGGGATACGTTTTCCATCTAGGGTAACATGTAATGCTTTCAAATAATCAACATATTTAGCAGTATTTTAGCTTCTCTTATTCTTATAAGTCTTTTATTTTAGGGATAAGTTTTCTGACGAGGATTAAATGTAATGTTTTCACATACTAAGTACATTTAGTATTATTCCAGTTTGGTTTATACTTTTCGTTACTATCTCTGGGATACGTCTTCCAATGAGAATAGCATATACTACTTTTACTTATAAATATAATTATTATTATTCCTGATTTTTTCTTTTTTCTTAGATATATCTTCCAAAGAGTGTAACATAGAATGCTTTCACTTAATCACTATATTGAGTATTATTCCATCTTGTTTTATTCTTCTTAATTCTGTTTTTAATCCTGTTTGGAGAAACGACTTTCAATGGGCGTAACATGTAATTCTTTTATTTAATGAATATATTTAGTATTATTTCATCACGTTTAATACATTTTAAAGATTCTATTTTAGGGATACGTCTTCCAATAACGGTAACATGTAAGGCTTTATATTAATTAATATATTTACAATCATTCCGGCTTGGTTTATTTTTTAAACGGGTATATATTCTGCTGGAAAACACCTCTGTTTGTGCCTCACGTTGTCTGGATCAATGATAACTGGACGAATGCCACTAAAACGATAAAATTAAAACTGGAACAAGACAATGTTGCTGCAAATTCGGGGCGACGATTAACTCTGCATAACTTTGACAGCCTTTACTGCGAACATGACGACGACGACAACGACTAATTCTCAAAATTTCTGGGGCGACAATTAATACTTTTCAAATCATATACCATAAATCATTTTGGTCGGTGACCACTTAACCCGACTTCTTCATTTCATTTCGTCGGGGAACATTCAATCCAACTTCTTCACAATAATCAGTTTCACATAAACATTTCATAATTTTCTTCGTCTTCTTTGTCTTGTTGTTGTCACCATCAGCAACAACAAACAATCTGCAACAAACGCCTCTGTCGAAAATAATAGAACCGGACCCAAATGTAAATAAAATACAATATATATTTTTAGGTACCTCCACTAAATCGCAAACAAAAAGACCAGCATAGTATGAATAATAAAAAAAACAAACTTATAAAAACGAACTTTTTTCATCAAAATGGCTATTTTGTTAATGTTATCAAAGTAATTTTAAATTATTTAAAAAAAAAATTACTTCCTTCTTATATGTTCGAAATTTTGGCAGAAAATCTTGTTTTGATTTGAGTTAAGGACTAAGGAGTAACCAAAACCAAAACCAAAACCAAGAGTTTACAATGGAAAAACGTTAGAATTTACAATGGAAAACGTAATATTACATCACACACTTTTTTCCGGTGACAAACACATTAATTTGGAAATTCTCGCAAAAATCAAATAATTGTTGGATTTTAATGAAACTTTCAATACTCATTCACAAATGAATGAAATTATTTTTAAATTATTACTTTTTAAAAATCTTTCTAAAAATATTTTTCTTTTACATCTGTTATCCCAATTCACGTAAGTCCATGAAATTTTAATTTTACTTTGTTGCTGTGAATGGTTTTAAACGCAGGACTCATTAAGGAATATAAATCCTCTTATTTTTTTTAAAAATTTGGCCTTTGTATCCGAAAATCTGACTCCGAATAGTAAAATAAAAAATGCAATAAGACTCTGATAGTATTTAATTTGATAAGCCTTTAATTGCTTAAACAAATAATAAAAATTAAGGACATTATAGTCTGAAGAAAAAAAAATTCGATTACTAATGAAATTTTAAAGGAACTGTTTTCATTTTTTAAAATTATAATAATTTATAAAGATTCAAAAATATTTTAAAAATACTTCAAAGATTTGTTGTGGCTAGATTTTTGAGTTAATAATTGAATATCGAAAATTGAAAACTTTAATACAAATTGTTTGGCCTTCATATTTTTAAAATAATTTAATTTTTTTTGTGTGTATTTGAAGTTTTTTATATGTTAATTTTTATGTGCAATTTAAAAGGTCAGAGTTTTCTTCCCTTACCCGAAAAAAACATTGTACAATTTTGTCATCTGTGGACGTCATACACTGTTATCTTATCTCTAATCAACAACCTGTCAACATCTTTGATATATGGCGGACAGCTCAAAAAGTTCAAATCTGTGATTAAGAAAGAGTTTTATTCTAAATTTCACGCTATAAATAAGTAATACTTGTGCAAATCAGATTAATTTGACATAAAATGTGCTAATTTTCCAAAGATAATGTGTCATAGATGCATATTTCATTTTTTAAGATTTAAAAAAAAACGAGAATTAACTTTTGTTTACAAATGTGTTGATCGCTTCAAAAATGGCCGAAAAATTGAAAGATTCAGGAAAAATTGAAAAATTTTAGATTCCAATCAAAATAATTTCTGTTTGAAATGCACCAGAGTATTTTGCTTACTGGAAATAGTAAATTTAATCATTTAGCTTTTATTTAAAATTAAAATAAATAAAATCAAGAACACGTTTTTATTTTTAATAAATTTTATTTTACCCAACCGTTTCCTTCGACGGGTGAGAACTGACTCTCTAAAATCAAAGTTAAAATTGCCCCTAAAATTTTTAACTGTCAGCTTGATGTCACTTCCTCGCCATTGACAGCTGTCTTCCGGTACAAATCTGAATCTGGGACATAACCTTCTGACCCAGGTAGACAAAATCAAAACCCCAAATACAAATTTATTGCACATTTTATTCTAATTTCAAACACCTAAGTTACTAAGTGCAAATACACTTCACTGTCAAAAATTTCATACTACCCCAAAATACTGCACTGACGAATATTTAACACATCTATTTTAGAGATACGTTTTACAAACAGGGTAACACGTAATGCTTTTAATCAATCAACATGCTTAGTATTATTCTATTTTGTTTCACATATATTTGAGATTCTATTTTAGCGATATGTCTTCCAATAAAGGTAAAACGTAATGTTTTCACTTATTCAAGACATTTAGCATTATTACTGTTCGTTTTACAGTTTTAAAGATTGTATTTTAGAGATACTTTTTTTTCCGACGAGGGGGACCGATAATGCTTTCACTTAATATATTTAGTATTATTCCAGCTTATTTCATTCGTTTTATAAATTCTTTTTAGATGTAATTCTTCTAACGAGAGTAACATTTAATACTTCATTTAATCTATATATGTAGTTTTATATCACCTTGTTTCTTTTTTTTTAAAGATTCGATCTTAGAAATACGTTTTCCCACGAGGATAAGGTCTTTACTTTTTCAGTGGTGCTTCGTTAGTTCCGTAAGCTTTGTTGAATAATACCGAACTTACAGTTGATCAGGATTTATTTTTCCTCGATTATGGCCTGTATGTCGTCTTGATAGATTTGATTCGGATTTTTTCAAAATCTTTCGGCATTGATATTGATAGCAAAATCTTGTGTGAACCTCCATTCGCTGTATACCACAGAAAAGATTGCGTAATTGCCTCCTGTGGCCGTGGTAATCCTTCGGACGCATTTCAGCCTGGAATAATATTTCGCCCAATAAAATGCACAACACTGTTGTTAACAAAACGTTTATTGAATATAAATTTAAACTGGTTGAATATATATATCTATTAACTGTTTCAATTCAATTACTCTACTTCAGGATGTTGATTTGGAAATGAATTTAGTCGCAGACGCTAACATATTCAGCAGACAATCAACTGTAGCTTTCAACTCTCAGAATAGTCTCGGCCTGTCTACTCTATGTGAAGGGGTTATAGGAGAAAATACAAAGAATCTATGGTCCGTACATCCTCTGGGTGACTTTTAGAAGTGGTTCTACGCTTCGCAGGTATCTATCCTAAATAATACTTCCAACAGAGAAGAACATGACTAGGAACTGTGTGTATGCCATTCCACGTAGCCGTGAAAAAAAATATAAAAGAGAAACAGGCCGCCTCTTAAGGTAAGGCTACAAGAACATCGCAAAGCCGTGAAACGAGGTGAGATAGAAAAATCAGATTTATAAGTCACAGAAATTCACGTGCTTTTGTCCTCAAGGACTATAGCATGCGAATTTCACATGGCCCAGTCGATATAGACTTTGATTAGTTCCATTGACTTGACCCAAAGATTTGTGAGTACAATAGTTGTCTCTCCAAATTACAGTCCTGCAATTGTATGTAATTAAACTTTTAAACAGGGTTTAAAATTTATCGCGTTTTATTTAAAATTCTTGCATTTTTTATTTCATTTTTTATGTTTTCTTAATCTTAATCCTGAAGCGTGCATTTATTTCTCGAAAATTAAATGTTTTATTTATTTATTTTTTTTCATTTTATCTTCATATGAAGCGAACTAAAGAAGGTGGTGTAGATTACAGAGAAGAAAAAAACGAACAAAGAAATCAAGGAGTTATATATATATATAAATTCAGATTACATATTACATTTAAGAGGATAGATATTTCAACATGTCTGTTAGAGACATGCATTGTCAACCCCAGTCGACCTTAGAACACTCTGTTAGATCAATTTTAATATTTAACCGATATTACTAGGATCCTTTGGTATTATTTATCAATCTTCTGGATTTTTTACAGATTATATATATATATATATATATATATATATATATATATATATATATATATATATATATTACAGAAGATGGAAATGTTTACGAATCCAAAATGTTAAATTCAAGGGATATAACTGCAACTCTTTTAAGTGATGAAGAACTATTCCAGAACCAGCTGTGGATATAAAAGATGTTAGGCAATGAAGATTAACGATGACACATGGATCTTTCTGATATGTCACAGTGGATCTATGATTGAAAATCTCGATTCTGATCTTGGTGAAGTAATTCATCAAAGTGTGTCAACTAAAGAACAAACTCGAAAACTAACAGGTCAGTGCTTTTTTTCCACATTTCTTCAAATGGAGAAAGAATGTTAAGATCATGGTTGATGTACTCCACTTCCAAGGAAGGTCTTTACTGCTTTTGTGGTAAATGTTTTCAGACATAAGTAACTCAAAATTTAATTCTGAGGATGATTTTAACAAATGGTGGAAACTGAATCCAAAAATATCCGAGCATGAATCTAGCTCATCTTTGGCTGTATTTTTATATTGAGCGCTGTTTAAATTAATGTTTTGAAGGTTGTTAATATTTTCTTCGTTCCTTATACACTTGGATATATATATTTGAATATATTTTTATAGGTAAAAAATTTAATTAATGAAATGAAAGTGTGTAGCTTAATGTTACACGACATTATAAACAATATAAAAGCGAAGAAACCTTTTTCGCTCCCGCTCGTCAGGCCTCTACGGGAGATTTGAACTTAAATTAAAATAAAGAAATGTGTGATGAAGAAGTGTGGGAATATGTATCCAAAGAGCTAGAGACTGACAATAGCGAGCCTTAACAAACATTCATACTGTTTTCACAGGGACGGTTTGCGGGACCCGATATATAAAGCCTCCAGCACATTGAGATGGAATAAAGAGTGCGACTGTGATGCGACACAATAGTGAAACAGTCAGCATAAAATTTATTATATATAAAATATAATTTTGGCACGAGACCGGTGTGTTTTTTTTTTTTGGTGGGTGGGAGGAATTAAACTGAGTTTGGTCTTCAGTAACTATTATATATCTAGCTAACCAAAATCACGACCCAATCACTCTTTACAATTTTCCATTCACCATAAGAACGCACCCATCCTCAAGCAATCCAATATATACCAAAATACCTCATATTTTCAGGGAACCTAAAAAAAGAATCCCCACATGAATTTTTAAATATTTAAAATATTTCTTTATATACAATATGTGTACAAAAATTTATAAAAATTTATTCATGATACTCAGTGAAAGGAGAGGGGACATGAAACCAAACATATAAGCAAAAATAATATAATATACAAAAATAAATAAATTGATGTTAGTTGGACCCATCCAACCCATAAAAATAAAAATACCGCTGTATTCTGTCTTTATGAAAAAATCAAGAAGCTCTCTTGCTATGGGTGAAGGGGAGGAGAAAAAATTAAATATGGCTTGGGAAATTAAAATTTCTGACTCAGTCGAGATGAAACAGCGGGATTTAAAAAACTGGGGAGGTTGGGAATCTGGACATGTTTCATAACAAAAGAAGAAGCCGAGAACAGGCCAGGAGCAACACCTACTCACATTAACTAGATACACAAGAGAGGCATACTTTAACCAGGGGAAGGTTCCACGGGAATCCACCCCGATGCGACAAGGAGACCTAAAAGAGAAAATCAGGGTTAGCCCCATTCACGCAAACCAGGCTCGCCTTAGTTACGCACCTTTTGTTGAAATCTGTCAAAATCAATCGCTTTCTATCAGCTCTAATGTTCATTTTGAGCATCAGCTCAAAATATCGGATTAGATCCTGATGAGAAATGCACTGACATCGCAAGAATTCCTCCATTCGCGTCGTCCAAATCACCATTCGGGCCGTGGTCAGTAGCGACAGAAACATCATTCTTTTCACACCGGAGAACGGGGGCGACACATTGTCACATGCGTATGCACGATCAATGAGCACAAGCTTTTTGGGAGCGATGCGAGTCTTCAGCTCGCCGACACGGTCCTATAAAGGGTGAATTCGAGGAAAATGGTAGAATTCGTGCGAAGTCATTTCTTCTAAACCAAGGTTACAGAGTTCACAATCTGGCAAATCCGCCAGGCCACATATGAAGGCCTTGTCAATGAGAGACAGCCTATTCCGAACCAGACGCCAGGTAAGCAAAATCTAAGAGTTGCTGAGGTAATCCGCCGCAGACTTTGTTCAAGGCACAATCTTCACGATCTTCGCCGACTATATTGTACTTTGATCAACGCACAGACTTCACGATCTTTGTCATATATATCGTACTTTTTTCAATGGAGAATCTTCACGATCTTCAGCACCTATTTTGTAATTTGGTCAACGGAATATCTTCAAAATATTCGCCGTTTCAGTTGTGCTTTGTTCAAGTCAAAATGTTCACGACTGTAACCGCCAATGTTGCACTTTGGTCAACGGAAAATCTTCACGATCTTTACCGCATATGTTGTACTTTAGTCAAAGCACAATCTTCACGATCTTCGTCGCCAATGTTTTACTTTGCTCAACGCATAATCTTGACGATCTTCGTGGCCTGTGTTGTACATCGGTCAAAGCAAAATCTTCACGATCTTCGCCGTTTATATTGAATTTTGTTCAACGCAAAATCTTCACGATTTTCGCCGCCGATGTTGTACTTTTTCACCCAACAATCTTCACAATATTCCTCGCCTGTATTGTACGTTGACGAAGGCACAATCTTTACGATATTCTTCGCCAGAGTTTTCCTTTAGTCAACGCACAATCTTCACGATATTTGCCGCCTATATTGTACTTTGGTCAACGCATAATCTTCACGGTCTTTGTTGGTAATTTTTTTTATTTTGATCAACGAAAATCTTCACGTTCTTAGCCGACTATGTTGTATTTTGGTCAACACACATTATTCACAATCTTCTTTGCATATGTTGTACTTTGATCAACGCATAAACTTCACGACCTTTGTCGCCTATGACGTATTTTGATGAACGTACAATCTTTTCGAAATTGTTGCATATGTTGTACTTTGTTTAACACACAACCTTCACGATGATTAAAGACTAGGTTCTACTTTGTTCAACGAACTATCTCCACGATCTTTGCCGTATATGCTGTACTTTGTTCAGCGCACATTCTTCACGATTTTCGCTGCATATATTGCATTTTGTTCAACGCACAATCTTTGTGGTCTTCGTCGAATATATTTTGCTATGTTCAACGCAAAACCTTCACGAACTTCATTGTTTATATTGTACTTTCTTCAATGCTCAATTTTCACAATTTTTGTCATCTATATTGTACATTGGCCAACGCACAATCGTCACGATTGTAACAGCCTATATATTATTTTAGTCAACAAACAACTTTCATGATCTTGGCCGCCAATGTTGTACTTTGCTCAACGCACGATCTTCGTCGCCTATTTTGCACATTGGTCAACGCGCAATCTTTACAATTTTCGCCACCTATATTTTACTTTAGTCAACAAACAATTTTCACGATCTTGGCCGCCTATATTGTACTGTGTTCAAAGCAAAATCTTCACGATCTCCATCGCCAATGTTTCCTTTGATCAACGTACGAGTGTGTCGTACTTCGGTCAATGCACAATCTTCACGATTTTGTCGCACATATCGTTCTTTTTCTAACACACAATCTGCACGATTTTCGCCGCCTATAGTGAACGTTGATCAATGCACACTCTTTACGATCTTCGTCGCCAATTTTCTATTTTGGTCAACGCACAATCTTCACGATCTTCGCCGCCTATGGTGTACGTTGATCAATGCACAATCTTTACGATCTTCGTCGCCAATTTTTTATTTGGTCAATGCACAATCTTCCCGATCTTTGATGTCTGAGTTGTGCTTTGAACAAAGCACCATGTTCACGATCGTAACCGCCAGTGTTGTACTTTGGTAGACGCACAATCTTCACTATCATCGTCGCCAACGTTTTACTGTTGCCAGCGCAAAATCTGCACAATCTACATCGCCAGTATTGTACTTTGCTCAATCTTCACGATATTCGTCGTCTATTTCGTACATTGGTCAACACACACACACACACACACACACACACACACACACACACACACACACACACACTTCACGATCATCACCGACATGTACTTTAAACAACGCACAATCTTCACGCCCAACGCCGCCTATGATGTACTTTGCTCAACGCACAAACTTTACAATCTTTGTCCCCTACATCGTACTTTGGTCAAGGCACAAACTTCAGGAGCTTCGTCGCCTATGTTGCACTTTGGTCAACGCAAAATCTTTACCGCATATGTTGTACGTTTGTGAGCGCACAATCTTCACGACCTACGCCGAGTATATTGTACTTTGATCAACGCACAATCTTCACAATCTTGTTCGCCTATGTTGTACTTTGGTTAACGCACAATCTTCACAACCTTTGCCGCTTTTGTTATACTATGTTTAACACAAACTCTTCAGAATATTTGTCGTATATATCCTACTTTGTTCAACGCTCAATTTTCACGAACTTCGACTCCTACATTTATTTTAGTCAACGGACAATCTTCACGATTTTCTTAGCCTAAGTTATACTTTGTTCAAGGCTCAATCTTCACGATCATAACCGCCAATTTTGTACTTTTTTCAACGCACAATATACACGATTTTTGCCGCCTATGTTGTACTTTGGTTAACGCAAAACCTTCATAACTTTTGCCGCCTATTTTGTACTTTGATCAACGCATAATCTTCACGATCTTCGTCGCTTATATTGTATTTTGTTCAACGCACAATCTTCATCATCTTTCCCACCAATATTTTATCATGTTAAACGAACAATCTTCATGATGTTTGCCACTTATATTGTACTTTTGTCAACGCACAATACTCAAGATCTTCTTCACATAAGTTGTACTTTGATCAACACATCTTCACGATATTTGTCGCCTATATCGTACGTTGATAAACGTACAATCTTTACAAAATTCCCACATATGTTATACTTTGTTTAACACACAATGATTCACGATCTTTGCTGCCTATGTTACACTATGTTCAACGCACAATCTTCAGTATATTTGTCGGATATATCTTACTTTGTTCAACGCTCAATTTTCACGAACGTCGAGGCCTATATTTATTTTGGTCAACGGACAATCTTCAAGCTCTTCGTCGCCTAAGTTATACGTTGTTTAAGGCACACTCTTCACGATCGTAACCGCCAATGTTGCACTTTGGTCAACGCACAATCTTTACGATCTTCGCCGCTTATATTGTATTTTGTTCAACGCACAATCTTCACGATGGTTGTCGCCTATATTGTTCAACGCATAATCTTCGCGAACATTGTCGCCTATGTTTTATTTTATTCAACACACAAAATTCACGATCATCGTCACCTATGTTGTACTTTGTTCAACGCACAGTCCTCACGATCTTTGCCGCCAATATTGTTCTTTGATCAACGGAAAATTTTCAACGGTTTTTATCGCCGTTTTTGTACGTTGATTAACACACAATCTTTGCAATCTTTGCCACCTATATTGTAGTTTGTTCAATGCACAATCTTCACGACCTTTTCCGCCTATATTGTACTTTTTTCAAAGCTGAAACTTCCTGATCTTCGTCGCCTATGTTAGACTTTGTTCAACGCACAATCTTCACGATCTTCGTCGATAATGTTGTACTTTGGTCAAAGCACAATCTTTATAATCTTTGCCGCCTCATTTGTATTTTGGTCAACGCACAATCTTCGCGATCTTCGCCGACTATATTTTATTTTGTTCAACGCACATACTTCAACATTTCTTCGCCAATACTTTACTTTAGTCGACACACGGTCCTTATGATCTTTGCTGCCTATGCTGTACTTTGATCAACGCATAATCTTCACTATCTTTCCCGCCTATATTTTAGTTTTATTAACACCCAATATCCATGATCTTCGTTGCCAACTTTGTATTTTTGTCAACATACAATCTTCACGATCTTCATTGCCTACTTCATACATTGGTCAACGCACAATCTACACGATCTTCCTCTATATTTTACTTTAGTCAACGAACAGTTTTCACGATCTTCGTCGCCTATACTTTACTTTGGTCAACGCACAGTTATCGCGATCATTGCCGCTTATTTTGTACTTTGATCATCGCGCAATCTTCACAATCTTCGCTACCCATGCAGTACTTCGTTCAACGCAAAATCTTCACAATCTTCGTCGCCTATGTTGTACTTTCATCAATGCACAATCTTTACGATATTTGCCTCCAATTTTTTTTACTTTGGTCAAGACACAATCTTCAATATCTTCGCCGCCAATGCTGCAACCCTTAAAGGTTATTGCGTAAGTAATCCTCAAAACGATGATTGTGGATAATAGTAATCGCTGCGTAAAGTATATACACTGCTAGTAACTGCTAGTCAGTATAATTACTCTACTCTCTACAATAATATCTACGAATATGAGAACAGGATTATCCTGTTCCTGTATTCAGGTAGATATACAACAATATATATATATATATATATATATATATATATATATATATATATATATATATATATATATTATGTGAGTTTTGATCCAAGTAACTTCCTTAATTCGGACAACATTCCTAAAAGTGGTTTATTTCTAGTCTAAAAATAAACTCTGTTCATAAAGCTATCATGTATTTATTAGTGATGGTAAATTATAAAAACTACAGTAACCATACTAATGTGGCTTGACTTTAGTAAATTCTTTTTAACCTTGAAGCATTGAATGTTATCTAATATTTTCGACAAAAAGAAAATACAGTGTGACCTAGCGGAGAGGAAACTGCGTAGGTTTGAGTACGTATGCGTTTGTAAATGCAACAATCTGAACAAGTACTTTGTTTAATTAAGTATCCACATAAAATTCATTTGTTAAAATAAAGATCTTTCACTAATGTTTCTTAAATATTCAAGACCAGACATTTAAATTAGTGTTCTACGTAAGCTTGTCACACAGGATTTTTCTGAATCTTGTTTTATTTTTTGTTCAAATCTTTCTACATGAGTTCCTCATAAGTACAGTTCAAATTAATATTTTTAGAGTAAACATTTTTTAATCAAATTTCAACTCGATTAATCACTGTTCTATATTTTACGATCTGATATCTGTAACCTTTTTAGGTTACAACGTATTATTTTTTCTAAACAGTTTTATTTATTCATGAATCAGTTTACTTGTCACTCTCCGGGGTACTGACAAAAGAACTGATGCATGAATAATTAACAGCGTAGAGAATAATATGTCAACCGTTTTGTAGTTGCTCTTATGAAACATGAATTTCATTTTCTATTTTTACTGAACATGATTTAATTTTCGAGTGTCGATCCTGGTCAACGATAACCAATAATTTCATTCCATCAGTCGATATTCGTCAACAAAACTGTAATGTAGCCCTATTACACGCGTTGTTCATCAAGGTTCTTCAGACCACCGTGGTTACTATTTAGCTGACTCCTCATTAGTTAACCGTCGCTCATTTGTTGCTGGTATCCTGATGGTAGGCATGGTGACGGTTGACTTAAATGATGTTTGTCTGTTCGCGACCATGCACTCCTCTGGAACGTTGGGGATCTGAAAATAGCTGATGAAACAAATCGAAGTGAAGGCAGTTTAACAGTTTGGAAGCCACATAAGGCATTCTTTGGAATAAAAAATTAACTCGAGTTAAAATATGTTAGTAGTAACTTAAATTTTAAGTTCTGGTTTTCGGGGCCGGTACAAGATTTTGGTCAGAAGGTCCACGTTGTGAACGTTGTGGATTCCAGTAGCACTAGTGTGGAGACTCTCTATGTGAGTCAGTTGTTAAAATCTTCAGCTTATATACAGTCCTGCATCCAGGGATAGTCTGGTTTCGGTCGTCGTCCACGCCTAGGATCAAACTTTTTTTAATTTCATATTCTTAAAATATATTTACTTCCTTCACGTCTCATCTCGCACCATCGCTCCATATAGGCGGTGTTAATCTCTCTTCTCCTTCTCCTACTTTCTCAGCATCTAATCTCAGCCTGTTCCTAAAGCTGGTGCACTATCTTTATGATGAATCTAACCTGTACGAAAGTCATAGAAATTATAATCAACGAACTCGACAGGTCGACTGCTATCTATGTAAGGACCCTTTTCTCATGGGTGGCTAATTGAAACAACGTGTTTATACTTTGTCATGTACTTGTAATTGACACCCAAGCTCCACCTACCCCTTTAGGTGAAGCTAAAGATTTTCATGAAAAAAAAAAAAAAGATAAATAAAAAATAATAATTCACTAAATATGCAATAGGAATAAAAAAAAAAAGTCTCCATTTTTCATGCACCTGGATATGTCGGTTCATTTTGCTTGTGTATTCTTTAATCTTTAATTGGAGTATCACCGCTTACATATTTATTAATTCCCGAGTTTCTACTAATCATGAAGTAGAAATTAAAAAGTATTTTCTTTTTCTGTTATGCGCACAGGCATCTCTGTCCATTTTGTTCAGATAGATATATATACTTTAATCTTTACTTGGGTCTCGTATCACTCCTTTACAAACTATTTCATTAGTTTACATTTTGTTTACATGGTTTATTTTTCTCCAGTGAGCTTTAATTTCTCTTCGGTAGGCGATGGTTCCATTTTAAATTTGTTTATTGAATCACACTCTGCCAAATTTGATATGTTTTGATAAAGAACACTGAATAATGTCTCTTTCTTACATTCATACACATCTGCAGGTACCTTACGACGACATTGCTCAATTCTTCTGTCACAAGACATTTACAGTCATAATCACCCGGGTAATGAACCACTAGTCGACGTTTCTTCAGTCTTTCATCATACGAGATTTATAATTTATAATGTCTTTGTTGTTTGTATGATTTGTGAAGTGTAGTTTTTTTAAATGCTAATTATGAGAATCTGTTATCAGTAAATAATTTAACCTGTCTACCTTCTATCTGTGTTTTGAAATGCAGTACGGCTTGGTAAGCAGCTAATAGCTAATTGAGTATTTCTTTTGGATATCTGTTAATTGTTTTTTAGAGTAGAAACCGATGGAGATCGGGATGTTGTCTACAATTTGATCTCTTGTATAGATAGAACTATCAGTTGCGAGATGATATTGAGTCGCTCTTGGGTTGTGGTGTGTTAGTTCTGTAATTTCTGCTAGAATGTTTTTGATGTTCTGAAATGCTTCACTTTGTGTAGAATTTATTTGTGGTGATTTTACTATTTGATTTTACCTGATGAGCTCTATTGGCGGCTCGTGGCTAAAAATAGTGAGGGTGCTGTTTCTGAAACATTTTTATCAGTTTCTTAATTTCACTAAGAACAGCATCTAGATTATTTTTCAATATATATTTCAGCAGTTCAATCAATTTTCAATATTCATGTATTTCGGACTTACAATAGAATATTTTTAGTTCAGTTTCAAGCTTTTCTTTGTCAATCGTGGGATGTACTTCAGTGGTCAGTACTATCTCTTTTGTAGGCAGTTAATTCCTAAGACTAGTGAAGCTTTCCTATTGAACAGTTAGGCAGCTCCTCAGTGTTTAGTGGAAGAATATCTGTCCATTATATCAACACATGCAGTGACACACTTCCTTTACACCTGCCATCAGTGTCTTTGAAGGATTCGCACAATACTTTGAGTTTCGTATTTCTAAAATATCAATTTTGAAATTTTTTATATTCATTGATTTTAATTACACTAATTTCTTGAGATTGCATTTCTTTGTAAATTACTTCAATATGAAATATAATCTGATGAAAAACAAAACATGAAATTATCATCATTCAGGTATTGTAAAATACCTGTTGCTTCTGCAATGGTTTGATCTGCATTTGATGTTTACTGGATTTAAGTAATGCATTTTTTTTAAAGGTTACAAATTTTTATGAATTCTGTTCAAGGTTTGTAAGTTAAAGTTTTATCTTGAAGAGGATGAACATGGAATGCTGATATTTATATTTCACTTGAGAATAGAAACGCGTTATGGTGATTTTGAAGAGATAGTTCGAATAGCCAAAATGTTAGAGAAAAATATTCTTGCATCGCATGTAATTCTTGACGCATTTCTCATTATTAAATTAAGTTTATGTGCATAAGAGTAAATGAACTGTGCACTACTATAAACTGCCTTTGTTTTTTCTACTTTTTATGACATTTGCACCATCAAATGTGTGAGCTATCAGTTTTTATCTATTTCCTTGTAAGAATGTATTATAGGATACAAATCCTATATCACCCATCAACTAAAACACACAAAGTAAAATTGCACACCCGCAAAAGTGGAGTCAAACGGCTAAAAACATTTTGGAAAAACCCAGACCAAGGAAAATTTTACAAGCCAGTGTGAAAAGCCAAATTCTGGATCCTGATTTGATAAGAGATAGAAAATTCATATATGACTTTTTTTTACACCTAAAAGTGAAAATGCTCGCTGGAGCCGACCACATGACCAGATTCACTACTTAATGACATTCCGTGATCGGTCAAAATCAGTCAGAATAGGAGTGGTATCTGTTAGCATCTCACAATGTTAGGAAGAAACTTTAAGCTAACTCGGTCACGTCTCGTCGACCTCCGCTTTCGATTTTCTTTTCTTCTGTTTTACTCCACGCCACCCGGACGTAAGGGCGCCTCACAGATTCATTCGAACTTTTCTTCTAATTTTCCTTTTCTTCATTTTCACTTCACAACATGAACACTCTCTCTGCGCTAAGTACAATTACTTTATTTGTTTAACCTTCACTCTCACTTTGTCACCAATCTATCTAAAAGAGGAACATAAAACTTTACATTCTGCTACTACTGTCAACCATGAAATCTAAACCTCTGAGGACATGTAAAATAATTACAGTTCTCTTTTAACAATTTTAACTACAAAACTGCATGCATTTTTTCAATGAACATTTTCCTCTCGCAAATATGTTAAAGTGTTCAGTTACCGAAATTTCACTTATATTTGATTTCTTGCAATTTTGTCATTCTGTTAATAAATCTTTGCTTTAATGTCGAAACGAAATAAATATTTTATCCTTACACATTTCAACATCCAACCTTTAACCGTCTGATATTTAAATTGTAGGGACTTCCGGTGTATTTGGCACAAAGCCAATTTACTAAGCATCACCGAGTCCCCTACAGCATCTAATTGTTCTAAAATACGTTTTGATTTTTCTTCATTTATCACGTTTACCTTGGAACAATGGCAATTTGTTGCGTGTTCCGAAACATCTTTTGTGTCATCAGTAATGACGGGTATAAACAAAGTTTCCTTAATTTTTGTCCTTATCGCCTCATGGTATATTTGTAACAGGCAATCAAGAATCTTGTTCTAAATGGTCTTAGAAACATATTTGAAAACTGTACTGGTTTCTAAGTGATTCTTCAAATCTGGATCTAATTTAGATGCAAAACGTATTAATAATGTACTTAAATTTACGGGATCATTTTTTCATCATGTCCATGTCAAAGTTTACGCAAAATAAAATTTTGGTAAAAATATTGTTCTACATATGTTATCCACCACTTATTTAATTAAATGAAATGTAGAGAAATCGCCTTTGGGTGTAATGCTTATAACTAATATAAGCATTAAACCATACAAAAAGGCTTGGAGAATTTAGATTCGATAATTTTTTCTGAAACCGAGCAGCCAGTTAGAGAATCTGTTCTGAATCATAAAAATAAAAAATGTAATCAAACTAAGAGATTATTTTATTAGAAAAACTTTTAATTGCTTTTATGAATATGCTATATAAACTATAATAAAATAATGGTTATTCAATATTAGACTATAAGTTATGCCCTAATATTGCATAACCATTATTCTATTAATAATTAATGATCTACACAATACTTATTTGTTTTTCTGAACACCAATATAGCCTAGTATACCAGAGTTATTTAATTAAATTTTAACCTAACCAATACGCTCCTTTAACAATTCATGTAGTATAAAAATTAACCTCTTCATAAATCTAAAATATAATCTGTTGTTCAAAATCACTTTGTATACATCTGAATACCATGTGTTCCAAATATATATCTTCCGCAGGCAAATAAAGAGTGTCATTTTATCATGACATAATTCAACAACCCACCACCCTACGACCTAAACCTTCACCTTTATAGTTCAACCTAATTCTCACTTTTGATTGAGTAATCCAGACGCAGCCATAATCATATTGCTTAACTTTCTCCGCCCGCTCTTTCTACTTTTCTAAATAACAATGAATTCGTTTTCTATTTTCCTAAATAAATCATTTTTAACATTTGTTTTAAAATATCACCCGAAGAAAAACAACTATGTTCTGAAACATGAATTCTGTATTTGTGTAGTGATTACAGAACGTTGTAATAAAAATATTACAATATCAAATTCTACTTAGTATTGAGCACTTTGTATAAAAATAAATGCAACGAACGATAGGTTTTTAACCTATCTGTTCTTTCACTTTATATATATATATATATATATATATATATAATGTAACATTATATATATATATATAATGTTACATTCAAAACATGAGGATAAAATAACAACGTCGGAAAAAATAAAATCCTTGAAAATGGCCAGTGAAATGGCTGAAAACGCTTAGACAGTAAAAAAATTATACAATATTTTTACATTCCTTATTTCCAGCAAAAATGAAATACGTAAGAATACTGGAAAAATTGAATCAACAACGAATAAAATCTTACATGTCGGTCGATTTTAACTAAACATGTTTAAAAGAAAGATTGCTGCTAATATATATATATATATATATATATGTTTCATTTGGAAATGAGTCATTTCCGCGACATAGGTTTCAACCTTTCGGTATCTTCAGGCGATTTACAATAATTATTTACAATATTGTTTAGTTATTGTAAATCGCCTGAAGATAACGAAAGCCTGAAACCTATGTCGCGGAAATAATTCATTTCCAAAAGAAAAACATTCAAACGTTCTACAATAGAATTGTATTGAACACGATTTAATATAACTGTGCACTAGTCTAATTGAATTAGACCAAAAGCTAATTATATATATATATATATATATATATATTGTAAACATCCCTCATCATTACTTCATAAAAACATCCACCTCCGTGTTAAAAATACTTTTCTGCTAAATGTTAAACTAAATATAAGTAATATTTGTTCCAAATCAGATTAATTAATCAGCTAATCTTCTTCAAATACTTTCAGAAAAGTATATTTATTTTTTAAAGAATTCTTAATAAAGAGAATTACGTTGCGTTAAGAGATTTGCAAATAAGGCTAAAATCAGTCATTTTAGCGATTCTAATCTATTTCCAAACAACTTAAAATAGTTTTGAAATACAGCTAAGTATTAATTCTAATCTATTGACTTGAAATTAAAATTAAAATAAAATCTTTAAGAAAGATTCCCCATTAATGTTTTTTTTTTAAACTTTTGGTGATGCTTTTCGTTTTCTTTCATAGATTGAAGTAGAAATCTCAAGATATTAACCAAAAACGTTCTCAAATCTATATCACTTTTTCCTCATCGGGTGGTCATAAAGTTTGCGAATCTCAATACTTTGTATCGAAGCATATTCTGCCCTAGTTTTTTTTTTTTTTTTTTTTAGGCGATGATCTTTCATGCCAAAAATGTATGTTCATCACCAAAACATTTGCAGTTTTAAAACAGAAGAAATATTTTATGTTTGCATGAAACCACGTGTACATTTGTACAACTTGTATTGCGTTAATTTCATTTTTATACAGTATGATTCAATCAGTACAAGGCCCAAGGACCACTCAAGGTAGAGGGTTACTTTAAGGAGTAGTTTATAAGGATAGAAAGAGAAAATAATGGTTGACTCTAAACTTGAATAGGTCAAGATTGTAGTGATCGAGGAAAAATCCTCTTGGGAGTCTGTTCCACGAGGCAGTGTTTCGCTGTTCAAGTGGAACTTATTTCTCGCCAATGATAAACGGAGAGAGTATGGGTGATTTGCTACCATGCAAGTGGCATGGTGTGTCCTGGTGATGCAGTTCGTCCGAGCACTTTCGATGGCAGCAGCGACAGAGCAGTAAAAGCTAGAGAATAGCCCGAGGAGTGAAAATTTGTTCGGTACACATCACTTTGTTGACGGCAAAAAATTTAAATTCAAAGTTAAAATCTAACTTGTTTGTCCATTTACGACATTTATTCAGTTTAAATACGGAAGGAATCATAAAAATAATCTCAAGTTGTTGCATATTCCAGCTTATATACTTTTGTTATTAATCAGACAGAACGGTTCATTTGTCCTTGCAACACAGACACCCACTTCAATTTTATTAAAAGTGTGTGCCTGTGTATGTACGTTTACGTGTGCCAACGAGAGACCAAATTCGAATTCCAGTTGAATTCATTGCAATCATATACGCGCAAATACACTTCAGAAAGGTATTAATCCGTCTCTTTCCTCCAGCTATGGGTCAAATAACAGGACAGATCGGGTTCTATAGTCTTTGTTGGCAACCAGTCTACCGCAGAAAGTAATGGCAACCTACTGCGGGATAATCTTCTGCCCAGTCAGTCATGTCTCTTTCGAGACATGATCGCCCAAGCGTGTATCACATTGTAGAGTTATGTTCCCAACTATACAAGAAGGAATGAAATTAGAACTGACTGAAAAATCTATTACCGAATAATTTCAAAAGATTTCAATAAAATCTTATAATTATTTTATCTTATCGTCTTTTCACTGTTTTTTGCTAAATTTATGATTTTATTACCCAGCCCATAGTAGGTTTGTCTAGATGGAATGGGAAGGGAATACATTATTTCAATGAACCGGGTGTATCAGAAATACATCTTACATACACCTCCCAGAAAACAAACAAAACAACAATACCGTAGCTGATGCGATAAGAAGAAAAAGGTACAAAAATGTAAATATAAAATTATTTTGTATTTGCCGATACAACAAATGCAAGCGCGGGGCGGCCGTGAGGAATGGTGGTTTTGAATGCAGGCAGAGGTGGTAAATCCTGAAGTTGATACGTTGGCGGCTCAGTTGATCACGGCGATGACTACGAGGAACCTGGAGTCGATTGGTGAAGCTAAATCGAGCTGAATTCTCTCTGTTTGATTCTGAGCCGACGAAATATCAAACTAAAAAGTAGACAACAATAACCAGTCTGTAAGGTGGTGTGAAATCATAACAATGTGGCAAATATATAGTTCTGCAGTTGCAATTACAGTGAATGTGTAAGGGAGGCGAAGGAAGGAGAGTTTTGTTAAGGCTTAGAGTTGATGAGTTTGGCGGGTTGGGTAACCGCAGGTGCTTGGAATCAAACTTTGCCGACCCAGAAGATGCAAGTGATACGTTTCTGTTGGTGCATATGTTTGAAGGAGGCTGGGTCTCGATCGGAAACGTGTGTTGAGTCAGTTGACCGATATCACGGTGGTGGCGTTGCAAGCTCGCCAGGCGGAATGACAGCTGGCCTGCAGCGGTATTCTGGGTATTTACTGAAATCCCCACCCACCACTGAGGCTGGATGCAACACAAGGTCAGATTTTAACGTGGAGCATTCCGAGCGCGTACGCTCGGGTAAAAATTCTCCATAGACCCCGTTTACATTTCCTCAGACGAGACTCTGCTATTCGTCATAGCCTCGTCTGGGTTCTTTTCTGCCCGAAGTGAGAAAGTCTGACAAGTATAACTTAAGGTCGAAATTTTGTGTCTGCAGTTTATGAGAGGCTTTCCTTTATGAAAATCCAGCTAAAATGGATCAGCAATTTTATGGACACTGAGAACAAGTATCCCTTTTAAAAATAATCCAATACTTGTAAAATGTTTGATATCCAAGTAACTTAATCCTAGACATGAACAGGTTAAGATCTTAATGATTGGGAAAACAACCTCCAGGCAGTCGGTTCCACAAAGCAGGGGCTCGCAAGAACTTACACAGTTTAATACACAGTGACTGGGGGGGGGGTGCTTCGTTACAATGTGTGTTGCAGGGCAGATCCTAACCGTGAAGGTTAGAACTGGTGGAATTAATGAATATAATTTTTCTGATCATGGAAGTAGCGAGAGGTTAGTGAGAGGCTTGCTATATTTCGAGAGAGAGGTTGCAGGATGGAAAATAATTCATCACCCTCAAGGACGCAGAAACTCTTTTGGATGCTATTGAGACTGGAAAGCGGGGACAAGGCAACTATGTCACTTTTACTCTGGACATTTAGGATCAAGTAATAAGTAGTAACCTTTGTCAAAAGATTTATTTTCTTGCTGTCGCGCCGTTATAAATGTTGGGATTAACTCCTTTATACAGGAATTAGAAGATCACAATGCGTTTTTATTCTCAAGTAGCACATGAATATCAGCATTCCACGTCCATCCTCTACAAGATGGGACTTTAACTTACAGACCTTGAACAGAAATTATGAAAATTTGTAACCTTAAAAAACATCATATGCAGATCAAACCATTGCAGAAGCAACAGGTATTTTACAATATCTGAATGATGATAATTTCATGTTTTGTTTTTCATCAGATTATATTTCATATTGAAGTAATTTACAAGGAAATGCAATCTCAAGAAATTAGTGTAATTAAAATCAATGAATATAAAAAATTTCAAAATTGATATTTTAGAAATACGAAACTCAAAGTATTGTGCGAATCCTTCAAAGACACTTAAGGAAGTGTGTCACTGCATATGCGTTGATATAATGGACAGGTATTTTTCCACTAAAGACTGACATTAGTCAAATCTCATGAGCGTGGGCCAGACAACAAGTGAGAAAGATATAAAAAAGGAGCTAGTGTTGCTTACTTTGAGTTAGAACACGTTAAATTGCTCTCAGAAAATGACATGTTAATTCCTTCTTTTTCGATCATGCAGGTAATCACGTATCCAGAATTTTGATTTAAATATCGCAGAGTTATTTTATCTTATTTTTTAATTTTTACTGTGTGGTTCACCCTGTACAAATCCCGGGAGCTACTCAAAATAGAGGTTTGCGGAGTTAGGGGCACATTTTATCCAGACATATTTTTCAACCCAAGGTGTCTGAATAATCAATGATTTATGGTAGTTATTTCCCAAGGGCATAACTATAAAATGAATGCCAACTTCCCTGGTAGTAGTTTGAACTCTGTTTACCGTTTTCATTTTTTATAGTATTAACTGGTATGCTTTCAAACTTTAGATTTATTTATTATACTTAATATTAATTTAATCTAAATTGGGAGAGTTATGTTCCAAACTCTACAAGAAGGAATGAAATTAGAACTGATTCAATTAAGATTAAGATTAAGATTTTTTTCATTGTAAACAACTGTTAAGTTTCACGTTTTTCACCCAATTTCAATACAAAGATACAATTATTTCGAATTGTTTTTCAAACAGTAGGTGTGTTTTTTGGTGAGGACGCAGTAAATTATAAATCTTGTAGAAAATCTGAAAGTAAATGACAATTTTATCATCCTCTCTTGAAGCAGAAAAAAAAGCAATTCATAATTGCTGGAAAAGTTATTTTGATTTCAAATAAAAAACAAGGATTGAAAGGTTTAAGTGAAACAATAAACATTTAAGATGGATCAGTCAAAAAAATTTATTTACCCAGGAAATAATTATATTAAAAAATATAAGAATAAGTTTAATCAAATTTTCTGAATGGTTGACGTTATTAATTTCACGGTAGTATAAGTTAAAAGTTCATTCTTCTTGTATAGGTGATCACAGCTCTCTTTCCTATCCCGTGTGGCTCTTATTAGTTGTCTTTCCTTTGCTAAGACTGCTGCCCTGAATAAAAAAAAATGGCGGTTTCTTAGGGTTACAACTCGGAGATACTTGTACAGTCTTCAGTTCTATAATACTTGTATTGGTGTTCCTTTGTGCTTTGTGTGGAACACACCACGTATAACCCCATCTTGTCCGGAAACGCTTCCCCTGCCTTTCAATGAGATTTTTATTGCAGTAACGATGTGCATGACGCCAACCAGCCGCGTTTCCATCAGCTGTTGTCTGGTGAAGTGCAGTTAATGTTTTACTCGCGTCGATGACAATTGCATTTTGGGAAATGCCAAAGTAAACCATCCAGTTATCGTAAGTAATACGCCCAACCACAAGATCGGGGATTTTGTTCCAAGGAAAAAGAGAGTTCGTAATGAAGTAATCGATAGCTATTCCCTTCATAAGGGAACCGTTTTTAGCAGCCTGTAGCACTGAATCTGGGTTTGTGAATCTTACTCCTTGCATCACATTCAAATTAGTCCTTTGTCCAAGCATAAGTATGGGAAACTGTGCTGGAACTAACTGTTTGATACTTTTTAGAGTTTCTATAAGTCCCGAATCAAAAAGAATATCGCTGTTGGCAAAACCATAGAAATGTGATTTTGGAAACAGCTTCATGGCGTCTAAGATCATGAATTTTAAAACAGGAACATCTCCACAGGAGACTTTTGGAACTGTCCGGACTATCCAACCATACTTGATTAAAGTTTTTATATCATCGATCAAGATTTTATTCTTGTCGATTATGTTAATATTGGCGGGTAATAAATACGCAATTGGTTGGAGCAATTTCGGCCAAGAAGACCAAAGTCGAGCCAAGTTATCATGGACCAACCGCTTTTCTTCTGATGACACCCACGTTGTAACCATCACAAGTAAGTGTTCATTGGTAGTGATATTAGGATTTTTCAATAATTTCAGCCATTTTATCCATGATGAAGTTTCATTAGCTTGATGTTTTAAAGTATTTTTCTGGTTGTGATTTTTGCTTCGTGTGTCCTTATTTTTTGAAAGAGACACTTTAGAATGAGTTTTCTTTGGTAACGCTTTGGATGATGGTTTGAGGGTATAGACATTTTTTTGTGTTATTTTTTGAGGAGATAAAAAATCCAAGTACGTCGGACGGATTTGATAATAAGTGGAATTCATTTTCAAAGCCGAAATTCTCGCAAATATAGAAGCTCTAATTTTCTCTGGTGTGATACTTAAAAATCTTTTCTCCGCGTTCACCAAAAGAAAGATGATTATAACTGGAACAAGGATTAATCGTATAATCTTACGATAACTGGCCAAGAAGTAACGAGCAACTACAAGAAAAACAGAAGAAAGAAAAAATATAGTCAATATATATTTATACGCATCCGCCTTCGCATAACACACACTCTCACATAAGATGTAATCTTACTTTTGGAAAAAATTATTGAAATAATTTAAGTTGTTTTTTAAGAAAACATTTATGATTTTAGCATGCAAATCAAATATTGTAAATGTCATATATGTTCAATTTAATCTTGAAAAGAAACTAAATAAATTTTTCCAGAATAGAAAAGAAATATTGGTACATTTTTAGAAAAGCAAACTGATATAAAGCAATAACAAAAAACAATAAATGTGAATTAATTCTTCTAGATAATTATGGTAGATATAGACAAAGAAATTGGTAAAGTAAAATAAATGAAAATGAAAATTTGTAGATGATTATCATATATGCAGACAAAACAATTAGTAAAGTACAATGAATTGGAATGAATACTTATAGGTAATTATTATAGATTATAGACAAAGCAATCAATAAAGTGCATAAACGGTAATGAATTTTTCTTGATAATTAGAGAAGATGCAGAAAAAAATTAGTAAAGTACAATAAATGGGATTGAATTCGTATAGATAATTACCAGAGACGCAGACAAAGCAATTAATAAAGTACAATACATGGGAATTAATTCATCTAGATAACTACAGTAGATGTAGACAAAGCAATTAGTAAAGTACAATTAATGGGAATTAATTTTTCTAGATAATTACGGTAAATGTTGAAATAGCAATTAGTAAAGTACAATTAATAGGAATAAATTCATATAGATAATTACGGTAAATGTTGACATAGCAATTAGTAAAGTACAATAAGTCGGAATTAATTCTTCTAGATAATTTTGCAGATGTACACAAAGCAATTACTAAAGTACAATTAATGGGAATTAATTATTTTAGATAATTACAATAGATACAAACAAAGCAATTAGAAAAGTACAGTAAATAGGAATGAATTCTCATAAATAAATACGATAGATGTAGACGAAGTAATTAGTAAAGTAGAATAAATGGGAATTAATTTTTATAGATAATTACAGTAGATGCAAAGAAAGCAATTAGTAAATTACAATATATGAGAATGAATTCTTATAGATATTTACAATAGATGTAGACAAAACAATCAGTAAAATTCCATAAATGTGAATAAATACATATACATAATTACAGTCTATGCAAGGAAAGCAAAATATTTCATTCACTAGGATACACCAAGCAACAGGAATGAAGCTGAATGCATTCTGACAGAAACTAATATTTCAGTCTTAGCATTTGCTTATTTACTTCTTTTATCCCTGTCATACCCAAATCGATACCAAGTAAAAGGCCTTTCAATCACATCTCTTTGACTTATTTTCGTTTCCCGACCTACGTTATACGAAATTAAACTGGCGGAAACTTATTTAACGGATTGCAATCCTTCTGATGAATCGAAACGATCAATTCTTAAGTAAAGATAATACAATTGATTGGCAAAATAATAAAATCGAACATTATAATATTATAAAATCGAACACTAACATAATATAATAAAACGACTAAAACATTAGCCATATCTACATCCTTCCAAAAGTACTGCTGCAATTTATTCCAGCTCCCCAAACTTACCCAGCCAGAACGTCTAGAAAAATAAAATATTCCGAGACATAATTGCTAAAAAAATAAAATATTCCGAGACATAATTGCTAAAAAATGTGAATATTTATTAGATGAAGTGGTATGCCAAATATTTAAACCCTTACCAGATCTAGAAACTAGTATTCTGTAGCAGATTATGTTACATGAAATGATTGTCTCGGGGAGAAAAAATATGTTTATGATAGTTATTTTGCCAAGAGCATGGAGATTTTTTGAAAGAAACTGATCATGGTGATTTAGAAGTTTTATTGGATACTCAGTTCACGGTGTGTGTTTTTTTTCTGTTAGTGTTGTATAATGTTTAATGTTAATGATCTTCAGAAATTGTTTAACTAATTTTTTTATGTTAGATTCCGAAATACATCATTTTAATATTAAAAGAAAAAAATGAAGTTATACTGTTAAATTTTTTTTCAAGAATTATTGTTTGATTGCGGCTCCTAAACTAACGAAGGAACCTGCATTAAACGTTTTGAAGTTGACTTTTTCACCCGGTAACATGCATATTTTCTTCATATTTTATGAAATAAAAGAAAATAATATGTGAAAATCAAGACTAGTATGATTTTTTTCAGTCGCGGAATAAAACTTTTGGATATTATACTTTTTCTCACTCTTATAATTCATTAACTTTTTCTAAAGTATTTTATATTTCATTCATAAATATTTTTGTAAACGTTGAAATCACAAATGATTTATACGTGCAGTTTTTTTATCAACAGAATTATAATTGATTTAGGGTGTTAGGCATAATTAAAAATTATGTAATTATTGGATATCATTCAAAATCCCTTGCTTCAATTAATTTGCACAATCGTGTATACTCTTTCATTCTACTTTATTCTTAACATTCATAGATAAAGTTTTTCTTTTACGCTTTGCCGCCTTTAGTTCCACCATAAACAATCATCTTCCTTCCGCCTTATTTCTCTTCTTGCGTATATAATTCCTTAATTTGGAATACATTGTTCCATGCCTAAAGCAATTCCATGTATCGTTGAGGCCCATATCCCGTATCTTAATCGGCAGAGATTATTCTTCTCGGGGGCTCCTTATTTTTATATCGTTAAATGTAATTGTGTCATATCTTCTGGATTCAAAGTGAATAACCAAATGGTGACTGTTACCTAGTCGACTACCTTTGTAGCTTTTTGTAATGTCATTCCAAAACTTTTATAGACCGGTGTCTTACTTACACTCTACCAGCTGAATATTTTCTCCATCCTTTTCATTTAAAACCTCACTGTATATTTTGCTGGAGGTAATGTTAAGTAAAACCTTCAGCAAAAAGAAAAAAAAACCTGATTGAACTGACAAATGCTTCTCAACGCACATCGTTTAGCCGATTTTTCTTCAATGCAAAAGAACAGTCGAAGCTTTCTGAATTCAACAAATTGTATCAAAGTGTTGGATATTTGTTTACAAAACTTCACTCAAATAAATTCTAGGTTTTTAAGTGTTTCTTCAAGGGAAAGTACCATATTTGATAATATGAATAAAAGATGCACAGGCGTAGGAGACACACTACATATAAGTAAATCATATTAAGAAATGTCTAATAAATTTAAGATTATTTTATTTATAATGTTTAAAGTAATTCATCAGTATATTCAAAAACATTACGAAGCACTTTAGCTGTAAAAGAAAATACTACTGTATATAAAATGCAAACTGGAAATACTACTACATATAAAACCAAAAGCTATGCCCAAATGGAGAAAACAAGAAAAGAATACAACAGGCGTGTGTATCTGGTGTTAAATACCGAGCAGCATTTGCAAAACAGAATATCAGCCATAAATACTTGGTTTTCTATGTAGTGCAACAGTTTCAACATCCCTAACTGGACGATAGTTTGTCGGATTTCGTAAGATTCGATTGTACAGAAAATCTGCGCTTACACACACCTATATATTTTCATGAGCCAATAAAAAAGCATATATATTTATACATTCACCAATAAAAAAAAACTTTTTTCATAAGACAGCTGGTTCACTAATTTTTACCATGTGCTGACGTCTACAAAAACAAAATAACCGTTTATTGACCAATCAGGAGCTAGGAAAAATAAAATAAAATTGATCCGGTTCTATTTTCCACAAACATTTAAATACGTGTCAAACTGGATGCCAAATCCAGGCAACATGTATTTTCTTACTTTCTCACCTTCTCTTTCGCACTAAATTAATTGATTCTCCTTCTTCTTGATACACTAACAACAAAGAAAGTCAGAACATTAAAGAGAGTAACACGTTGTCAACCGACATGCCTTTTTCACACACTCCAACTCTCTCTTTTACACCGCACTAATTGATTCTTTCCTTACTTATTCTCATTACTTGTCAGCAACAAAAAAGAAAGAGGAACAAAGACATCATTTCCATTTTCATTCACACCAAGGATGAATTTGTTCACATACTACAGTTGTACACATTCATAGCAACAGCATATTTTTCTTTTTTTCACAAATCCATTTTGTCTGATTTTAAGAAAACTGAACTCTTAAAACATTTAAAAGAAAAATATTCCTGCAGAACTTTCAAACATACATGTTATTTCAAAACAACAAAATAGATGTCATTCTTCTTGTTAAATAAATTACACTTATTAATACAAACGAGAGACTTTTATCGTTTATTCAACTTTCGGATTTTTTAAAATGTGGTGGGCTCGGTTGTGTTTGGCATAAAGCCATTTCGCAAGCATAGCCGATGAACTGACATTAAGCAAATGGATGCCAAACTGAGAAAGCTTCTCACTTGCCACCGCATGCATCATCCTAAGTCTGATGTCAATCGTCTGTGTGGGTCCAGATCCGAAGGCGGCAGGGGATTAGTTCAACTAGAACTTAGAAAACCACAGCAACCAGTCGTCAAAGATACCTGGACACTACAGAAAACTGGATGGTGATCTGTGCCAAACAACATGAAAGAAATAAGAAACTTGATTCGGTAATAAAAGAAACTAATTAATTCAAAACATTTCAAGTTGGTGAAGAAGTGCAAGTAAACCATAATTCACCTACTGCAGCAGCCAAGAACCTTAAAAAAGTAAGCAAATGCAATGTACCAAATGCAGAAACGATGGCAAAATAAACCTCTTCATTCGCCAATACTCTGCCCGTACCAAACAAGCTGATCTAGGCAGACCCCCATACCCATCATTGGTTACGTAGTGCAGGGTTAAAAGCTGAAAGCGAGGGTTTTATAATTGCTTCCCTTATTACCAAGCACATATACTCATAATAATAGTCATAATAATACACATAATGCAGCGACCAAGAACCTAAAAAAGGAAGCAAATGCAATATACCAAATGAAGAAACGATGGCAAGATAAGCCTCTTCATTCGCCAATACTCTACTCGAAGCAAACAAGCTGATGGAGACAAACCTCGTACCCATCAATGGTTACGTAGTGCAGGGTTTAAAGTAGAAACCGAAGGTTTTATTTTTGCTGCACATGACCAATGCTTGCTAACTGAAAATTATCAAGCACACATACTGAAAATTGTGCTGACCCCAGATACAGAACTGAAACTAGCATATAACGAAGGTGGTGAATAGGAGGGAAACTTTATTCAGGTTACAAGGAAATGTCGAATTTTATGGCTGAGGAAGCGCGCAATCCTGTTTCTTTTATTTAAGCATTAAAATATGCAGAAAGAAAGTCAGAGAAGGATCAGAAACTCAAGGTCAGTACTCATGCAGCGTCCAGAAGCCAAGGAGCTCGGGCATGAAAAACCTGTGAAATTAAACTTGCAACAAAGACTGATAAAGGTTCAATAGTGAACTGTAGCTGAGTGTCATAATTCAAGGTGAGAGGTTACTTTTCACAAGAGATAACTGTGCTGCCCTCTGCCGCATTCCCACTCGAGAATACATTCCTCTGGAAAAAGATGGCATTCAAACATGTAAAACAGTTAAAGCATTAGGGTTACCTTTTATACATAATAGAGAAGATGCCTGACCAACTGAACTATCTTGAAGGACTTCTAATAAGTCAAGAGCCATAAAACCCGGAAAAGTTATATCTGCGAGAAATCAGAACCCGTTTGCAATAGAAACTGATCTAGACTAGAGTATAGTGGGACCTAATAATACTAATAATAATATCACATACCTTCCCTGAAAATGCTTCCATCTATGACACCTACCTCTGTGATTATAGCACTGGGAACTGACGTTTTAGATCAAACTCCCAGACATCAAAATGTGACCCAATAAAATCTTTAACTCCTGCATTTGAGAAGGTTCATCACAATAAAGAACATCTGGAAATGCCTTTACTATTCCGAGAGCGCCCCCAACTACCAAAAAATAAACAACTTGCAAAGAGTTGATTAAAACATCTAGGGATCATACTAGAACGGAATCCCGAATCTGAAAGGGATTATGATGAGTTTATGAAATGAGTACTCAAAAATGATGATGCAAAAGATGCAACTGACGCACAGAAGTCTGACAACACATGGCATATTCCTCGCCATTTCTTCCAATATATTTCAAATAACGTTCTTCTTCATCTCAAAATCAGCATTTTGTTTTCTCATGAAACTAGACGTCGAACCAGGACCATATTGTATCATTCATATTTTTTTTTTGTGGGTCGGAGGTGGATAGAAAAAACTCTTAAGGTACAAAATCAGAAGTATAAGATGGATTTCTAATGCTGTTCCATCGAAAGTCTCGCAATGCCCCCTCTATTTGATGGACAAAATGGTGTTGGACACGTCGGGACGGGCTTGTGAAGAAAACGATTCTCTGATGAACAGTGCCTTTTTTGCGAGGTTTGTAGCTTATTTTCTCGAAATACTTTCTTAATAAGCAGATGCGTATGTCTTTTCCCCTCTAAAATGTGAAGTAATAAATTACTCGTAGTATCCCAGAAAATTGTCGCTATAAGTTTTCCACCTGACCAGCCTAATTTTGCTTTGACTCGACCCTTTTCACATTTGGGTAAACATTATTTGGAGAGAGATTTGTTTTCAGGACCGTTCAGGAAAAGTCAAGTTTTATCTTCGTTCAAAAATTAACTTGAGAAACTTTCAGGGTTTTGATCCTACTTTTTAAAAACTTCCATTGAAAAATCGGTTATTTTGGTATCATAGTAGTAGAAAATTTGATCAACTTTAATTTTTTCAGAGAAAATTACGCGGATGGACTAATCAAGATAATCTAAGGGTTATCTATTATTTCTGCTGTTAATAATCGGTCGCCCTCAGTTAAACCTCGAACAGCATCGATTCTCTCCCCGTAAACGGATGTAGATGATTTGCCGATCCATTCATTATCTTCGATGCCATTTTGTCTTTCATTAAAATGAATTTTTTATTTGTAAATTGCTGATCTTTTCAGGGAATTATTTCCATGAACTTTTCTCGGGGCACCAATAATGTCCTCAGTCCTCCGGGTTTTACCATAAATTTTATGTTAATTCTTTCTTCTGTGTTGACAGAATTCATGCTGTTCTAAAAAGGCGTAAACTTCAATCTCTCAACTTGAATTACTTCCGGCTTATACAAATTTTAACATGAAACGCTAAGTTTACTTTGTTGCAAATAAATATCAAAATAAGTTTCTCATTAACTGCTTTTTTCACAAAATTTTTAATTCCCAACGCCCCCGTTCGGAAGTTTTTGGTAAAATAAGGAAAAAGGGGCAAGAGCATTTTTCAAAGACCTGATTATCACGGTTACCGGGGATCATAGATATATAAAGGCAAGTTGCAGTTCCCCCAACAGTTCAAAAAGAAGAAGAGGAAAGGGGAGAATATATAAAGGCAAGTTGCAGTTCCTTCAACAGTTCAAGACAAAGAGGAAATAGAAAAATATATAAAGGCAAGTTGAAGTTCCTTCAACAGTTCAACAAGAAAAAGACGAAAGGGGGAATAATAATAATAATAATAATAATAATAATAATAATACAGAAAAAGATTTTTTAAATATCAAACCTGATAAATTATTTTCATGAAATAACGATGAAATTAATGCAATTTGTAGTTGCACAGTGAAAGACAACAGTTAGAAACTAGTGGCATATGAAAGAAAACTAATTTTAACCTATTTTATTTCCGTTAAACCCTCTTTAAATCTCGACCTTGTGTCCCATTCGGAAGCAACGTTGGTGCACTGAAAAATCAACTTAACCTATATTACTAACCTTTTAAAAAATAAATTTAAACGTTTTTTTTAAATAATTGTATCATGCATTGGATTTTTATGTTACAATTCTTCTTCATTTACAATCACATAAATATTAATTTTACCTTTAAAGTCAAAACTAAGCCGAACCATCTGCCATTGAAATATATGCAACCAGAAATGTCCACAGTCAAAAGATCCTAAATTAATTTTTTGCAACAGAAATATTTTTTGACTACACTGAAGTAATTATTTCCAGACATTATCGATCAGCGTTAGTGACGACCAAATTTAAAGATTGCACATTGCAGACTCAAAAATGACATGTGGTCTTACGTCTAAAGCTATCATACATTTTCTGCATATTTAATTGTATATTCAGTCTATGTTCAACTTTCACCTCTGACCGAAAACGCATTCAATCAGGCTATTTTGTGCTTTGGTCTGTGTAGGAATAACAAACCCAAAAAGGAACAGAAGAATTAAATTTTCTGTTCAATTCAAAATTATTTGATTATATTGCTTGCTTCCAATTAATATTTTTTTTCTGTACATTTTTAAAATATTGTAAATAAATTTCATAGTAATTGGTTCGTGAGTCGACTCGAGTTGAGTCATGACTCGAATTGTCATGACTTCAGTTGAGTCATGACTCGTCCTAAATTCGACTTACATAATTTCTTTTTTACTTGAAAATGTAAATTGACTCGAACAAAGTTTGTAAGTGCAGATAAAAAGTTGTGGTTTTCTGGCCAGTTGGGGTGCACGGATTTCAGTACGAATATTTTTGTTCGACATTGGTGATTACTTAAAATTTAGATTTATTGTAATATGAGAGACGAGGCTTTCGAATACAACAAAATTTCGGCTGTTCCATTATTCAACAAATCTTCTGATTTACCCTAACTAATTGTCCATCATCAACAGGATGTGAACGCTATGACAACAAAACATAGTTAAAAATACGTCGTGTACGCTGAGCTCTGAGCATTATTTCCGCTTACCCAACACATGAATAATAGCAATAATAATAATTATTATTATATGTACACGTTATAGCCAAGTTATTAGTCAACTGGTATTATAACAGATGTAATATGAGAGACGAGGTTTTCAAATATAATAAAAGGTCTGTCAATAAAAAATAGAATTATTCAGATACAAAATTAGTAAAGGTTTCAAATTATTCCTTTTAAATAATGAGTCATTTGTCTGCATTTCTGAAATGCATTATTGTAGTTATTTAGATTATTTAGATTGTTCGAACTATTGTCCTTATCTTTGTTGCCATATTCACGACGTTTCAGCTTTTATATGCTCCAAACTTCTTCCGGTGAATAAAATTTTCAACTGAACCCTTTAGGCTTGGTACCAAAACATTGCATCAATTCAAGAAAAGTCTATTTGATCGCAGAAAACGCGCGACAAGCCCTTGTCTGAGAAACAATCCAGTACAAACGTTGGATAAAGCAAAAATTGCAATCTGATATCTCCCAGATGCTTGAGGCATTCCTCAGCAGATTACTGATGGAGAAGACTGAAAAAGGATCCAGCATGATCTGAATAAATCCTTCAGACAATAATTCGATGCAGTCCAGGCCCGCCAAGTACGAGAATTGAACAGATTGAAAGATCAGAAGGGGACACACGAGGTCCATCACTCCCCAGTGAAGACAGCAATTAATATTAGTCAACATCAGCTAAGTGCCGCTGAAGAGTCAATACTGAATAAGGGTCTCAATTTCACAGCAACCATCAGACGGATAACATTTTCATTATTACCTTGAATATTCTTCAGGCTTGGACGAATCCCACTATCCATACAGTATAAAGGAATGAATCGTCCGCTGTTTACACTATAGAGCAAAAGTCATAAGTGGTGACCAAGAGACGTGTGAACAAGTAATGTTCAGCATATGCAGTACTCTACAACGTAACAACTACCCTTGATACATAACAGCAGCTCCAACAACATGGAAAAGAGGGATGCAAGAGGACAAAAACACTCAGAAATCAGCCTCGGTCTGCCTATTCTATGTTAAGGAATTATTAGAAAAAACAAAAGGCCTGTAGTCCATAGAACATCAAGAGGATCTTCAGAAGTGGTTCGACACTTTGCAGACAACTCTTCCGAGTAAGACCTCCTATAGAGGAGAACATAATTAAGGACTGTGTGTACGCCATCCCATGTAGCTGTGGTAAGAAATACGAAAAAGAAAGATAAGATGGCAAGAACACCACAGGGCAGTAAAATGAGGGAAATAGAAAAATCAGACGTAGCTGATAGGCCCACTATCCATGATTTATACTTAAAACTCGATCCGATCCGCTATTCGTCATTCATACTCTATTCGGTCCCATATCCATCATTAATACTCGATCCGTACCGCTATTCGTCATTAATACTAGATTCGACATGCGGGATAAAGAAATTGCCGAACCCTTCACTAAAATATATGAATATCTTAATGATTAATTGAAAGCTTCTTACCGGTTTACACAAAAGCGAATAAAAGTACAGACACATCAAAGGAAATAATAGCAATAATGCAATATAATTAATATCAAAACAAATAGAATCTACAAGAAACTCACTAAAAATAATATAATACAAAGGTTTGTTTCCTTTTTCAGAATAAATTCGCATAAGGCCAACAGATTTCCAAAAAAGTTATTTTTTAAATTACTGTATATAGAAGTAAGACTATTCAAGATTATGTGGAGGGTTGTAGTAGATTCGTGCCGCTAACAGAATTTGAATGTCGGTGGACCGGAATAAGCAAAATAAAATGAAAACTTGAGTAGAAAATGAATCGGCAATGTTTATTGATGCATGTGGGTACAAAGATGCGAAAGTATAGAGAATGGTCGACTTCAAGTCAGCCTGGCGTCGGCCGAATCTCTCTTTCCTTGGGACGGCTACCAAACAAGTCCGATCTCAATAGTTGTGAAGTGAGAAGAGAATAGCCATCTCTCTTCCGAAAGTGGGGTCATAAATCCGCACGTTCGACTGTCAATAGATTTGCTGGCCTGGAGAGGCAGTCTGCAACAGTGTTTTCTACCCCACGAATATATACGATATCATTTACATAACCAGATATTAACGACGGGTGTCTCAGCTGTTTATCTGATTTTATCAGTGTTGTTTTATGGAAAGCTAATGCGAGTGGCTTATGGTCAGTGAACAAGGTGAGATGTCTTTCTTCAGTTTGGGATTTGAATTGCAACACAGCCAAATAAGCTGTCAGTGACTCCTGGTCAAATATGGGAAATTTCTTTTGTTTTTTAGGGAGCTTCTTATAGAAAAACCCTATAGGGTCAGGTCTGTTGTCAAATATCCGATCTAATGCTGCACCTAGTGTATAGTTGGAAATATTCGATATCAGATAATAATGAATTACATGAGTCGGGATGCAGTGAGTTTTCCTAGGACATTTTTAATGTTCGTGAAAGTTTCTTTTTCAGCATCATCAAGCTGTATGTCTTTGCTTTATCAGTGAATGGTAGAAAAATGTCTGCTATTCGTGGAACCCGTGGAACAAACTTCTTATAAAAATTAACCATTTCCAGAAAACAATTTTGAATCACTTGGTTCTGTTAATTCATTAATTTCCTGCTTTTTCTCTTGTGGGTTTTAAGCCTTCTAGACTTCAGTGATGTCCAAGAAATTCAAGTTCTTTGTTGAAGCATTAGCACTTATCCAATGAAAATTTTTCAATTATTTTCTTGTAAAATCTCTAGAACGTTTTGTAAATCCTTTTAATGTTGTTCTGTTTTGAAGAAAACTAGAACAACGTCCACATTAATGCAAACATAGATGACCTGTAGGATGATATTGTCCATAAATCTTTAAAATGTACCTATAGCATTTCGGAGACCAAAAAACATATATACATACTCAAAGAGGGTAAACGGTAATACTACTGCTGTTTTCTCGAAATCTTCTTCTCGCTCATGTATTTGGTAGTAGGCTTGTAGAAGGTCCATTTTGAAAAATATATTTTTCTTACCTAATTTAAAAGAATGTCTGTTGATATTCGGCATTGGGTATCTGTCTGATTTTGAGTGGATTTTCAGGTGTGCAATTTGAAACCATGTGAAGGGTGACGACCAGGAAGAATTTGATTGTCACATGATTTCTGCTTAGAATAGCGTTGTAAATTCCTCCTTAGCAACTTTAATTTTTTCTTCAGACATTTGTCTCACTTTAGCATAGACTGATAAACTGTCACCTGTATCTATGCAATGTCTGATTTTTGAAAGCGCTAGAGTAGGTGCCTTCATTCTAAGTATAAGTAGTGTTGGCAGGTCTTGGAACAAGGGGCGTACAATTTCTAAGAGAATATCATTGTTATTGATTGAAACCTGGTGTATAGGTCGCTCAACGTGTTCACCCTGGACGTAGTAATTGGTATTTGGGTCATCAGTCTTTCATTTTTGCAGCTTACTAACAGCCCATAATATTGCAGGGACTCAATACCCAAAAGTGGGTTGACAGTGACAGCCATCACTACAGACCATGTATACGGGCGGTGATGTCCTGAAAAGTCTATGTCAATAGGCGTTTCTCCATAAAATTGGATATCTTGTCCATTGGCTGAGAACAGGCAGACCAGTGTTAGATTTAGGCAGAATCCGTTAGCATATTTACTGGGTAGTATTGACACTGAAGTACCAGTATCAATCAGGAACTTCAGCATTGTTTTCCAATCCAGGTTGCAACCTCAAAAAATCGAATCACTGGTTGCAATGGCAATACACCCTAAACATTTTCCGAACAAGACTTCATTCTGCGTTGGTTCTCTGGCTGGTGATGTCGATCTAGAATTTGGTTGTATTTTACAGGCTTCTTTATTTGGCCATTGACACCATGGTTTCCATGTTTTGAATTTGTTTCCAAATTAGAGATGTTTCTGATTTTCATGAAATGGAAGTATTTCAATATACATTTAATTATTGATGCTTGTTGCCATTCGAGTTTGCTTTTTGTAGTGTTCAGATGTGGTGTTTTGAACTATATCTGTATTCATAAATGGGAAAAACTTCATCGGTTAAGTTAGCAAGTTCATTTAACGTCAAGTTCCTAACAGCGGGTAAGACTGATGTTCTTGGAGAAGGAATAGCTTGTGTGATGCCTGACTAAGACATGGAAAGGATATGAGTCAAGAAGATAAGAGATCGCAATTGACATTGCATTTAAATTCTTGGAGATTATAGCTTTCAGGGAAGCAAGTATACGTAAAGGAATTCCACAAGCGGAAAGAAGCTACCAGATTAGAAGTTGCGCTTACATTCGATTGGTTTTACTGTAAAAGGTTGGGGCCTAGCCACTAGTCGAGTAACTCGAGTAAATTCATGCAGTGGGGGTACCAGGGAGCTAGGTTCATCAGAGCAGAAGCCGTGAAAGTATTTGTAAAAGAGACAGAGGGAAGCCACATTACGTCGGTGAGAAAATGACTGGAGTTGAGCTACCAGGTCGGGATCAATTACATTATAGATTTTTCATTGGATTTTGTCAAGAAGCCCAAGATGAATAGCAGGGGCACCCGACCAGATGTGACAGCAGAGGCATGCTTGGAGATCATTGTGTGGTAGTTATCGAGTACTTTGGAGGTATCTGGTCCCGTGGGAGTAATTTGGTGATCATATAAGAAGTGCAGAACATTCCTAAAGGGGGCAATTCCATTCGGCATTTGCCAAGCCAGACCATTCATACATCTAATGATTTTGGCATCAGTCATGAATTTAAATATACCTACTCCTAAGATGCTCTGTATCGTCACTTGATAATCGTGACTAGAAAAGGGTAACTTGTAGTTAAACTTAATTAAATTAGTTTTTATTTTGCTGAGATTGCTGAATTCAAACAGAATTTTGAACTCATCATCCAACAACGCGGGTATAATAGGTTTCCCTTTACCTACATCTATTTCTAACATAATTTGCTTCAATCTTTTTTGGAAAACCATCTAAGTAGGTTTTCACCTCGAAATTCATAGGTTTTAATTCTTGTTTGTGCTTTAATTTCCTTAATATTTTCTTGGAGAAATATGACCGCTGGCTGCCAGTTTCCAGAAGACAATTTACAAAGACTCTTCTAGTGCCACAATGTAATGTCAGTTTTACTATAGACAACATTAGGTCATTTCTTCCTCCGTATTGGTACACACGTGCGTGGAGAAGCTCCTTGTTTGATATTAGCACACAACGAAGTAATATGTGTCTTTCAGGAACACTTTTTACAGGAAAAAGGTAACTTATTTCTGAATACAGAGCAGTTCTCACCTTTCTCTTTGCTGTTGGAACATGCAGAGCATAATTTTAGCTCCCTGCATCTCTTAACTCTAGTTTCGTATGAATTAAACTTTGTAAAACAAAATTTACAATATAATCTGCCAGAGTTTGTGGTGAAATTCAGTAAGACACCTTCATTTTCTTTATTGTGTGTTTTAACACGTTCTTTTGAATAATTTTCTGAAACACAGAAAGGCCTTTTGTTACTGTACAATGAACGAATCGCTTCATTGTAGTTTTCGTATATTTTCTTCAGTGAAGGGTAACTTGTGCCTACCCTGTGACTAATTTCTGGTTTCAAATTGGAGGGCAACTTGTCAAAAGTTATGTGGCCTACGAGCCTGTTTCCAGGCAAATTCTCCTAAAAAAAACCCAGCTTGTACGAAGTTTTCAACTCTGATCAATTCGGTAAAGTACTGCTACAAAGTCGGGGTCGTACTTGAGAATCGTGGTTGAGACATGTTTTAATATTTCGTTTATAATAAACGGGACATCCAAAAATACTTTGGTTAGTACAGTGACCGCTATTTCGTAGTTCTTGTCCTCCAAGTGTAGATGAGAGATCAGTTGCAGCCCATAGCCAGTATGATAGCCTTTTAAAAGTGCTAGATTAGACTTGCCAGAGTTCATTGTGTTGGTGCAATTGTTGAATTATGCTATAAAATTTTTAAATTCAAATTTAGAAGGATTGATCTCACTAAATGTAGATCACTGTAATTTGGAGATAGAAAAAAACAAAACAAAACAGATAAGGGACTGTCTGGACAGCTCTCAATATCATTTGATTTGAGAACAGACTCTTCCATTTTAGCAAGTTTGTTACTGATAGAGGTTAGACATTTGAATTCATTTAATTTTCAATATCAAGTTTGTTGGTGCGTGGATTGTTAATGGGTAGGGGATGTGCTCTTACTGTAGACGAGGATGAGTAGCAGCAGGGGTGAACTTTCTTTCGTTCCTCGTGGCTATTAGAAAATAAAATGGTTGAGGAAAAAGTCCGTGTATGCTTGTTGGTTGTCAGTTTTTTTTTGTTTTTGTTTTTTGTCAAATTTGATAATTAATGTCATTCAACAATTAGAGCAATAATTTTGCTTCCCAATTCCTTATTTTTTATTAGCGTAGGATAAATAAAACTTTGGAATTAATAGTTTTAAAACGAAATTGTTATTTCTTTAAATGTCAGCACGTGTGCTACTGAAAGAAAACAATGAAAAAATTTTCTTATATTCCATGGGTTTGAATGGATTTCGTTAATTGGTTAAAACGACTTTTTTTTTTTTAGAAAATTTCCCACTTTTTTGCAAAGCTTACTTCATAGCAAATAGACCTTTATTTCCTGGCTCATGTCAATGTTCTCTCTCCTGTGGTTCAACCTAAAATTTTATACCTTTGTACATATGAGATTTGCAAAATTTGTTTGCAAAATATGGTGATTTGTCCGCATATGATGGTTAACGAGACGACTGATGAACACGGAACACATATGCCACTACCAGGCCGGTCGCTGTTGGTTTCGATCCAGTCAGCTGGTCGTAGATTGACTCTGTCACGGTGTTTTCCCTTGTCCCACGTTGTGTTGATTAATCACAAGGCAGTCACGTGAGTTAGCCGATATCAGGCCTCTGTGGTTGGCGCCCAACAACATGGCGCCTTTCTTTGTCGTTACATTTTTTGGCCGGTAACTGGAACTGAACTTGAACTGCCTCGAACCGCCGCTGGGCCCCAACTCAAGTCCAACTCGTCTCGTCTCCGGACTCTCCTCCGATCCAACTGATTTTGGTCCCTCGGGACCCTGTATTTATGACCATGCCATGGTGTGGGGCCGACGGTAGCTGGGTGTCTAATCCCCCGTCTCGGCGACCAATAAAATCCTGAGGTCAGCTGCTACTCGTTGTTGCCTCTCGTTTACCCAATAGGATTAATCTTCTTTCCATGACGTCAATTGTTAGTCGTCTCCCCCTTTCGGGGCTTGTTCACAGGACCAATGGAATCTCTCTCGATCTTATGACGCCATCTTCCCATACCTCTTTTCTGGGCTGGACTTAACCGAATTTTCTCTCTCAAATTTTTTCTTTCTCACGAAACAATTTCGGGGAGTTTTTTTCTTAAAACAATAGGTATTAACCTTTTTGAACTGGCTTCGCCCAAAACAAGTTGACAAGGGTCCATTGACATTGTTACCCAAATAATAATTTCTACGCACCGTTTTTTAATATCCATTTTCTGAGTCACCTATAGTTTCAAGCGACAAGAATGCCTTGTTATCTGATGTCAGTGAAAATACCTTTTCTCTAAATTACTTGACTCGGAATCCAAACATTTGTTATCTTAATTCTTTTCACAAGTCATGCCAGCGAGACAATCTGGCACAAAATGAAATCTCCTTTTCCTTTACCCAGAAAAAATAACAATTAAATTTATCTTTCCTTTATGTTTAGAATGACCATGCTAGCTTTCTTTGGGTGGGCCGAAATCGACTCTATGACAATAAATAAATCCATTTCTCTTTTCTTTTTTTTCTTTTCTTCTTCTTTCCGGGTTTACAATAATAGAGAAATACCAGGTGTTATTTTTCGTCCCTGCTTTCTTTTTAAAGATAAAGATTTTCCAGATACAGTTAATATTTAGTTAATAAAATTAATCACCTCCGTTTTCCTTTGCTCATATTCGGAGGATAAGGAAAATTTCTCTTAGTATGTTCTCTTATGATCTATAATAGTAATTTGAAGATTTTCCGATTATGGTTATTAATTAATTAATAAAATTAATTATTTCCGATCGGCTACAAAATATTGTTATACATAACTTGGAAGTTTTAAAGAATATTATAATACAGTCATGTAAAATACAATGGAATCAATATTATTCGTTGCAAACAATTGTTCTGTTTGCGGCTAAAATATATTATAGAAAATAAACAATTAATAGTCCACTTAACTGAAGACCTTGTGTTTTACGTACTAGTTAGTAGTATGGCTCTTCACGGTTTAACTGCGAGTATTTGCAGTCGCGACGAAATTCAACGTCTTATTCCTTCGAGATACTGGCTAAAAGAAGGTCCTAATGAAACACTCTCTAGGGAGTGGTTGATCAGGAGGAGACAACTCGCCTACCTTAGGTACAATTTTTATAAAGTATGCCATGTGAACTAAACAGTCATTTTTAAAATAACGAGAACATGCCAAATATTCTAATTTTCAGAACCTAACTTAGATCACCAGATCACATTAGTCAGTTAAGTTTCATACGTGATACACACTTGGGTGATCATGTCTCGAAAAAACAAGCCTGACTGGACAGAAGATTTATACCCGCAGTTGGTTGCCATTACTTTCTGTGGTAGACTGGCTGCCAGCCAAGGCTATAGAAACCAATCTGTCCTGCTATTTAACCGATAGCTTAAGGAAGAAGAGGCGGATTAGTACCTTTACTAAGATTATTTACACGTAAGCGAATTCAACAGGAATTCGAACTCGGCTCTCCGATTTCTTGTTTCGTGCTGATATCCGCTACACAATAACGCACACCCAGATCACATACAAAGACCAAATATGACCAACAAATGAGTAAAGAAAATGTGTCCCGAAGTGAATACCTCACATGGAGATCGAGTTACCACACCCTTACTCATACTGTTTGGCCTGCACAGTTCCTTTGATTACGTTGACTAGAAGTCTTAAAATTCTCACTATCAATTACAGTTAACAGCAGTTGGCATTTTCACTCTCAAACTAGTTTTCTTATATGAAAGTTTTTTTTTCACACGCACATATACCTAAGCACCAGACTTTTCAACGAGAGCTATAGTTATAAAAAAAAAAGCTATTAAAATGTCTTTAATTTGGATGGAACCGAACCCTTTGAAATTTGATTGGAACAAGTCACAAAAATAATTTAACGTTCGGCAGTTTCAATGGTTTGACCGTATGTTAGACTGTTTCCGTCACAGCTTAACTTCTTGTACTTGGCACTATTACAATGCAACAAAATATAAACATTTGGCATGAACTCGGTAAATACAATTTTCATAATGGGAAAGAAAGCACGCACGAATATCTGAAAAGGGCACGAACGAGAAAAAGTTAAAGGCACTGCCTTAAGCCGTCTATCCTTACCTGAAATTTAAGAAGTGTGCATATTGGAGGCTTTGGAGAAAAAATTGTGTCAACTGGAGATATTAAAAATGAAACTTTTATAACCACAGTCAGTGAAATATGTGTTAACAGCTTAGCCAAAGAAAGAGGAATGTAGTAATCTTCTCATTCCTCCTAAATAAAAGAGAGTCACTCCCGCTACCACATTGGTTTTAATAAGAAACTCCAAAGGGCTAAGTGGTTTGATATCAACCACTGGGTTGATGTCAAGTATCAAGTTCGGAGCAGAAGGCAGACAGGACTATATAACGCTGACCGTGTACGAATACCGGTAGTCAGCCGAATAAATAATCATTTATACCTACACTTCTTTTGCTATTATGTGAAGTGATACATGATACACGCTTGCGCGATCATGTCTCGAAAAAAACATGACTGACTGGGCAGAACATTTTGTCACAGTAGGTTGCCATTAGTTTTTGCGGTAGACGTTGCCAATCAAAGCTATAGAACTTAATCTGTCCTGCTATTCAACCTATACAAGATATGATCTCTTTCGAGATATGACTAAGCATAATAATTTCCCACGGTAGGTTGCCATTAATTTCTACGGTAGACTGGTTGCCAAACAAAGGCTATAAAACTCGATCTACCCTGCTGTTTAACCTATAGCTGAAGAGAGAAACGACGGGTTCATTCATTTCCCAAGGATAGTTGCTCGTATGCGAATGCAACGAATTCAAATGGAATTTGAACTCTAGCCGATATCCACTGCACACACAACACACATCCCTTAAGATTCCATAGTAAATTAGTAGTGGTGGAGTTGACTTTTGGTAAGAAGACCTACTTCTTACCAGGTCTTCAAAATCACTCCCTATTGGAGAACCTTCAACAATTTTATGAATTTGATTCTCTGGGAAATAATATAACAAGAGACATAAATCCGAAAGCATATTGGTGTAGCGAAAGTTGCTTTGCAAAAGCTAAGTAAACCATTAAAACACGGAAAAATTTCGTTATAAAGAAAGAAAAGCGTACTAAACTGCTATGTAATATGAATTCTTTTATATGGCAGTGAGTACTGGACAATTTCCGCGCAGATGAAGAGGAGACTTGAGACAACATATATGTGCTTCTACTGAATGATTCTAAGAATAGTGTGGCAGAGTAACCATATCACCCAAGATTAGAATAAGAAAAGAGTTTTCGAGTTCAACTTCCAGTTGAATTCGTTGCATTCACTTACACGCAAATAACCTTGGGAAAGGTATTTATCCGTAGCGTTTCCCTCCAGCTATAAGCTAAATAGCAGGACAGATTGGGTTCTATAGCCTTGGTTAGCAACAGGTCTACCACAGAAAGTAGTAGGGAAAAGCTTCTGCCCACTCACCCAGTCAATTTATAAATTTATAACATAAATATGTTATAACATCACTACAAAAGTAGTTACTTTGTTTCGACACTACTCTTGTCTTATCTTTCTGATTTAAAGTTGAAGAATTTTAAAAGGTTCAAAACTAGCCAAACGCCCTCAATCTGGGAGATTACATAGTCTGGGGTGACCAATCAAAATACAAGTAATTTCTAATTTTAGAAACATAAGAACAGACTCTAAAACAATTTATTGGGGCATTAATGTTAATATTTGACTAAAAGAGATCGGTATTACGAAGCGACTATTCTTTTTCCTTTACAATAAAAATTAAAATTTATTTTAAGAAATATTTATTATGAATTAATTTAGAGACTACGAATTTTGAATTCTAAGCTTAACAGAGCATTAGATCTTGATTATTGTAAAAGTATTCAAATAAGATACGGGGAGAAAAGAGATAGACACACACAGAAATACACACATACATCCACAAATACAAGCATACATACATAAACTACTATATACAAATGTACAGACACATATACACACATGTATATGCATACACGTTTTTTAAACTCTTGTTTTTAGTGACCTGTCAATTTATCCGTTAAATTTAGAGCCAGGTTATTCCAAACCAAAATTATATAGAGTGGAATCTAATATTTTTCAGATTTAAAAATAATTTTAATTTTTGGCTATTTTTAATCGATCGATATATTTTGTAAACAGAAGCTAATTTTCAGTTTTAAACGGCTTGCAAAAATAAAACATACCTCGCTGACACTTTATTTTTAGTCAAAATAGCACATTTAAACTTACCTTAATCTGAATTGAAACATATATTACTTGCTTACTGCCTGAAATGTACTATAAAAGCGTTTCTTAATTACGGTAGCCTTGTTATCAGGAGTTTTCATCGTCTTATCAGAGCCGATAATTGACATTACAGACGGAAGCCGTCAAAAATGCTAAGTATGAAAGACGAATTTGACATAAATTTTATTTGACGAATTTAGCTTAATCGTAAGCTTCAAATTTTCATACTAAAATTTCGAACGTGTTAGAAAGAATGTAAAAAATTAAAAAAAACTTTTAAAAAATACTTTGATCTACCCTCTTAATAATAACATGAACATTTTGCCGATAAAACTTTGTTTTTATTTAGTTTGGCACCTTTTTTCTTCATGCTACGCGAATTCGTGGGAGTACCTATTTTAATCTTAACTACAAAGAAATAGTATAGAAAAAAAATTATTGTTTAATTTTTTTTTTCGAGACGATCAAATAAAAAGTGTGCAATCCACAATGTTTTTAAAGCTTAATGTCATAAAAGAAATATCGTTGGTTCAAACTTGCTTTGTCAGTTATGTGCGAAAAAATTGGAAATTTTATGAAGATCATTGAGGTCTGGCGTTTATCTTTTCTCAGGGACAATGAAAATGAAAGAAGCGCCTCCCACCTCCCACTGAAAAAAAACACACTTGGCTTTTGACGGAGAAAGAAAACTTGGTAGAAATATTACTGAATGCATTGCCTGGAAAGTATTTGATCTTTGTACTGTCCTAGCTTTCCTACTCTAAACAATAAAAAATATTCACGGTCTGATGAACAAATTTTGCAAAGAACGAAGATTTATATACAAGAATCCTGTTTTCCAAAAGAAATATTGTAGGTGTTATGCTTCTAGTCATGAAGTACAACGTTTTTGAAAGACATGTCTGTTTCGATCGTAGCAAACATGGATCTCCACAGATCAAATTTCTTTAATAAATGTGAATTTTCATAACTTCTTAGGAAAGAAATTGGAGTTAACTTATCCACAGTTTTGAATTCAGAGTCGTGTTTCTAGACTGGCTACCGCCTAAGGTGAGAGTGTAGACTCGCTTTTATTTAACTCAGAGCTAGGTTCGGTTCGAGTAGCACTAGACTTGGTTTGAGTAACACTTGCCTTGGTCTGAGTAACACTAGGCTTGGCTTAAATAACACTAAGCTTGGTCTGAATAACACTAGGCTTGGTTTGAGTAACACTAGAGACTTGCTTTGAGTAAAACTAGGCTTGATTTGAATAACATAAGACTTGCTTTGAGAAACATTGTTTTGTTCGAATAACTCTAAGCTTGGTTTAAGTAACAGTAGACTTGATTTGAATAACACTAGGCTTGGTTTGAGTAACACTGTGCTTTGTTTAAATGACACTAGGGTTGTTTTTAGTGACACTAAGCTTTATTTGAATAACACTAGGCTTTGATTGAATAAAGTTAGGCTTGGTTTGAATAACACTAGGCTTGATTTAAGAAACAGTAGGTTTTGTCTGAATAACATTAGACCTCGTTTGAGTAATATTAGGCTTGATTTGAGTAACACTAAGCCTAGTTTGAGTAATACTAGGATTGCTTAAATAACACAAGTCTTAGTTTGAGTAACACTAGGCTTGTTTTGAGTATCACTAAGCCTGATTTGCGTAGCACTAGGCCTGGTTTGAATAACACCTGGTTTGGTTTGAGTTTACACTAGGCTTGATTTGCATAACACTAGGTTTTGCTTGAGTAACACTATGTTTGTTCTGAATTACACTAGACTTGGTTTGAATAACACTAAGTTAGATTTGAGGTGTGGTTTCATTAACACCAGGCTTGATTTGAGTAACACTAAACGTGTTAGAGTAACACTATACTTCCTTTGAATAACACTAGGCTTGGTTTGAATAACACAAGGTTTGTTTTAAATAGCACTAGTCTTTGTTTGAATAACATTAGGCTTAGTTTGAGCAACACTAGTTTTGATTTAAGTAACACAAGGCTTGGTTTGAGCAAAACTAGGCTTGGCTTGAATAAGACTAGACTTGACCTGAGCAACTCTAGGCTTGATTTGAGTAACACTTGGTTTAGTCTGAATAACTCTAGATTTGGTTTGAATAAGACTAGGCTTGATTTAACACAAGGCTTTATTTGAATTACACTAGACTTGGTTTGAATGACACGAGGCTTGGTTTAAATAATAGTAGGCTTTGTTTGAATAACACTAGGTTTTATCTGAATAGCACTAGACTTGGATTGAGTAACACTAGGCTTAAATCGAATAACACTAAGCTTACATTGAATGACACTAGGTTAGGTTTGAGTAACACTAGGTTTGATTTGAGTAACACTAGGTTTGATTTGAGTAACACTAGACTTGGTTTGAGTAATACTAGGTTTGTTTTGACTTCAGTAACACTAAGCTTATTTTGTGTAACACTAGGTTTCATCGAAATAACAATAGACTTAGTTCGAGTAACTCTAGGCTTGGTTTGAGTTACAGTAGCCTTGATTTTAATAATACTAGGCTTTGTTTGAGTAATGTTAGGCTTATGTTGAATATCAGTAAGCTTGATTTGCGTAACACTATACCTGGTTTGATAAAAACTAAGTTTGCTTTGAATAAAACTAGTCTTGATTTGAGTAACACTAAGCGTCTTTTGGATAGCACTATGCTTGCTGAGTAACACTAGGCTTAGTTTGATTAAAACTGTGTTTGGTCTGAATAAAACTAGACTTAGTTTGAGTAACTTTAGGCTTGGTTTGAATGACACTAAGCTTGGTTTGAGTGACAGTAAGCTTGATTTGAATAACACAAGTCTTTTTTTTAATAACATTAGGCTTGGTTTGAATAATACTAGGCTTGATTTGAGTAACAGTAGGTTTGGTCTTAATAACACTAGACTTCATTTGAGTAACACTAGACTTGATTTGAATAACACTAGGCTTGATTTTCATAATGGCCTGGTTTAAATAACACTAGGTTTGGTTTGAGTAACAATAGGCTTGATTTTCCTAACACTAGGCTTGGTTTGAGTATCACTAGCCTTTATTTGGGTGACACTATGTTTGGCCTGAAGAACAGCAAACTTATATTGAGTAGCAGGAAGCAAGATTTGAGTGAGTAAGATTAGGCTTGATTTGAGTAAAACTATATTTGCTTTGAGCAACACTAAGCATGATTTAAGAAACACTAGGCTTTGTTTGAGTAACACTAGATTACGTTTGAGTAACACTTGGCTTGGTTTGAGTAATACTAAGCTTAGTTTGAGTAAAACTAAGTTTAATTTGAGTAACACTAGGTTTGGTCTGAATAACTCTAGACTTGGTTGAGTAACAGTAAGTTTGGTCTCAATAGCACTAGACTTGATTGAGTAAATCTAGGCTTAGTTCCAACGACACTAGGCTTGGTTGGAGAGACACTAGACTTTATTTTGATAGCACTAGGCTTGGTTTGAATGACACTACGCTTTTTTTGGTAACAGTAGTTTTTGCCTTAATAACAGTATACTTCGTTTGAGTAACACTAGACTTGACTTGTGTAACTCTAGGCTTGTTTTCATTATCACTAGGCTTTGATTTGCGTAACACTAAGCCCGGTATGAATAACACCAGTTTTGGTTTATGTAACATTAGGCATGATTTGAGTAACACTAGGCTTAGTTAGAATAACACTAAGTTTGCTTTGAGAGACAGTAGGCTTGATTTGAGTAATATTGGTTACTCATTTCTCGCTGGTATCGTACTGGTGAGTACCATTCCACTTGATCTAGCCGTCGTTTGTCTCCTTCAGGATCTTTCTCTGCAACGTTGTGTTTTTCATCTCATAGGGTGAGGAAATCGCCGATGAAGCAAAGAACAGGTCAATGGCAACGAGCTACACAAAAAGAATTCTGTCGATGAAAGTATCAACTCGATTAAGAATGTAGCAACGATTTCGTTCATACATGATCTTTTGTGTAATACGATTTTAATCCTTCCCACTTACTGTTATAATCAAATGTCACTGGGATCCCATTTTGAAGTTTACTGCCTCTGTTAGTAGTATTTTTAATTTGTAAATTCTGTTTTCAGTGCTGGAACAAGGTCTTGGTCAGGAGGTCTCGGTGATGTAAGTATAACAGTGATGTAAGGACTCTTCAAGTTGTTCAAACCACCAGCTTATATGGATTCGTGCGTGGTTGATGAGCGTTTATGGTTCAGTTGTTTTCCACCCTTAACATCAACTTGTTTTTTAAATCCCATATTTTCAAAATGTTTACTCGAGTAATTTTCCAGATTTAAGGCATATCCATCCGATTTTGAGAGTATTCAGAGGAATCAAGCCGCTTCTTATCACTAACTTCCTTCACATCTCATCTCGAACCATTGCTCCATATAGGCGATGATAATCTCTCCCTTTCTTCTTCCATTTTCTCAGTATCCAACCTCAGCTCATTCCAAGGGCTGGTACATTGACTTTGTGAGTAGTCTAAAGTTTTAATATGCGTAGGCATAAAGAGGATTTCCAGCCATTGATCTTCCTTTACCAGCATCTCTCACCGTGTTATTTATTTTTTATTTTTTTATCGATAACATTTGTTTTTCTACTTTCGAAGATACATTAATTGACTCTTTCTTATAGGCAAAAAGAAGGGAAGGACGGATAGTCATACTTTTCTCAATCTAACTGAATTCCGTCTAGTTAAAGTAGGGGTCGTATCTTCTTGGAACTGTTCAGTATTTCATTTTACTAATTTGAAACATACTTTTTCAAGGCATTTCGTTTTGAATTTTCTTCTCAACTTTTCAATCCACTTTCATGTGAATTTCAACGATTATCATCCAGTTAGTAGTCTCTTATTCTCACACTTTTTCTTCTCATTTTTTGCTTTGACTAACCCTTTAGGTTCCAGCGTCATAACTCAGAAAATGTTTTTTTTCTGAGATTTTTCTCAGATTTTTTCTTTATATTTTTTTATAAGTTTATTGTTTTTTATTTTATTTTTTTATCAAATATCAATAAGAAAAACGAATTTTTTACAGGAAGTATAACTGTTATTTAATCTTCTTTTGCATCCTTGTGAGTAGAGACCGCCACGGACTTTCTAAAAAATCAAAACCCAAAAATACATTTTGAATATGTTGAATGCCTTCTTTGAATTTAAATTTCAGTGCTATTTTAAATATAATAGACTAAAAAAGATAATCCGCATGTAAATAAAAATTTCCGTGTATAAACTTTTCAGATATTTCCAAATCATTGGTACGTTTTTTCGTCACACATCGACTCATCGCGTCGGCATTTTAAACGGAAGATAAATGTAAACAACAAATTTAAAATTCTCCATAAAATCCAATATTTGCACTAGAGGAATGTTTCGAAGTCTATTAGTAAAATTCAGGATTAACTAACTAGATTTTCTAAAAGTAATACTTACATTTTACTTAAAATTAAAATATGTTTTATATCTAGCATGTGAAGTAAAGTACAAAATAGAAACACTAATTCTTCAGTCAGTTAAGTGTCATACGTGATACACGTTTGGAGCGATCATGTCTCGAAAGAGACATGACTGACTAGGCAGAAGATTATCCCGCAGTAGGTTGCCATTGCTTTCTGTGGTAGACTGGTTGCCAGCCAAGGTTATAGAACCCAGTATGTCCTATTATTTAACCCATAACTGGAGGGAAGAGACGGATTAATACCTTTCCCAAGGGTATTTGTGCGTAAGTGAACGCAAAGAATTCCAACTCGGCTCCTCGATTTGTCGTCCGAGTCGATATCCACTGCACCGCTTACTTAAAAATAGATTTTTGTAACCTTATATAACTAGTAATCTAAGAATAATTTGAAAAACATGGATCTTCGCGTCAGCATTAAAAAAAAATTAAAAAAATAATGGAGTGTGAAACAGACGGTTTTCCCCATGACATCGCTTTTAATTTTAACTACATTCACTCTTTGGTAATATTTATTTTAAAAAACGATGATTAGAATTGTAATAAAACCTAAACATATGAAAGTGAATTTATACAGTTTCTTTATTCTTGAGAATTAACAAAAAATTAATAAACACTATTTATTTATCAGATAAGTTATTACTATTTGTTTATTACATTGTTTATTGGAATGGTTGAGAAAACATCGGCTAATAATTGCCAATTGATTCGAACTTTATAAAAAAGTAAATAATAAGAATTTACATATTTCAATAATTTAGTAAAGCTGATTCACATATTTTAATAATTTAAATGCTTATAGGAATTAAAAATTGTTTTCGTATTTATTTCTTTATAAATTGGTAAATGATAAATATTGTGTTTGTCTCCATTTGAATTCGGTGCGTTCACTTACGCGCAAATACTTTTAAGAAATGTATTAATCCGTCTGCTTCTCCTTCCAGCTATGGGTTAAATAGCTGGACAGATTGGGTTCTATAGCCTTGGTTGGCAACCAGTCTACCCCAGAAAGTAATAGCACCCTACTATGGGAAAATCTTCTGCCTAGTCAGTTATGTCTTTTGAGACATGATCGCCCAAAACATGTCTTCCGTATAACACTTAACTGACTGACTGACTATACTTCTGAGATGTGGTAGCATTTATATTATTTACATTATTCGGGCTGCTGTCCTCATCTTTATTGCCATGTTCACGACATTTTGGCCGTTATACGCTCCGGCCTTCTTCAAGTGATTGACCCAAAGTGTTGTGAGTTTAATACCTGGCTACAGCAATGGTGAACGAATAACTTCTAGAGTTGATATAAAAAGAATTAACTGAAACATCCAGAAGTGATATGGCTCATTGAACGAGAGCAATTTACCCCAGTAATCGAAATAAAGGGGTAAGTTCGAAATTCCAATTACCTGAAGAAGGCCGGAGCGTACAATTGCCGAAGCGTTGGGAATATGGTAATAAAGATGAGGAAAATAGTTCAAACAATGTCAGTCAGTCAGTTAAGTGCCATACGTGATACACGCTTGGGCGATCATGTCTCGAAAAAAACATGACTGACTGGGCAGAAGATTATCCCGCAGTAGGTTGCCATTGCTTTCTGTGGTAGACTGGTAGCCGACCAAGGCTATAGAACCCAATCTGTCCTGTTATTTTAACCCATAACTGGAAGGAAGAGACAGATTAATACCTTTCCCAAGGGTATTTGCGCGTAAGTGAATGCAATGAATTCAGCTGGAATTCGAACTCGGCTCGCCGATTTTTCGTTCCGAGCCGATATCCAATGCACCACAACGCACAAAGTTCAATGTTGTTTTGTATTGGTTTAAAATAATTATATTAGTTTTTAGAACATTATATAAAACATAACATTATTCCTGTAAATAAACAAGAAAAAGTGATTAATATTTTTGTTGTAACTTCTCAATAACTAAAAAAATCTATAAATTCACTTTCATTATATATGTTTCGGTTGCATTACAAGTCTAATCATGGCTTTTTAAACAATAAACATTGCCGGGGAGTGAAGGTAGTTAAAATAAAAACGGTATCATGGTAAAAAAACGTTATTTTAAATCTCCATTTTTTGCAGACACGGAAGTCCATATTTGCCTATACTTTTTATTTTATGCAATTAAACTTATTAAACTTAATTTTGTTTTTTATACTAACTGAACGGAAGATATGAAATTCAATTAATAATTACTCCCCCGAAATTACATAGTCAGTAGTCAACGTGATATGTCTGAATTATTTTCTTTTGGTACATCCATACCAAAAGTAATCCAATTGTTGCTAAAAAAAAAAAATAAAATAAAATAAAATAAAATAAAATAAAATAAAATTCGTAAGAGAAAAAACGTTGTCACTCGAAAATGACATTAAAAACTTTTAAATTTTTAAATATCTTCAAATATGTCTTTATTTGATAAAGATTAATTTCAAAGTTACACTGAAAATTAATATTTTTAAAAAAATGAATATTAAGTTTAATTTTTTTTTTTTGGTCGAATCTAAAATGATAACATTATGCCAACACCAATTCTCAAAAAATACTTTGAACTTTTTTTTGGGTGGTGGGGAAGTCAAATCAATTTTTTTTTATGTTCACATTTAATATTACATAATTATTTTTACTGAAATAATATTTAACTGTAAAATCTGTGGACTAAAACACCCGCCCACTCCAATTTATAAAGTGTACACGCGATATCGAAATGAGTGTGCAAGAAATACCCACAAAATTTAAAATATTTCCCCAAAGTGTGTGTTGTTAATAAAATAACCTATCCAGTAAAAAAAAAAAAAAAAAAAAAATAATAATTCATTAATGAATAAACCCTGAAAATATCTTTTGAATTGGATAATTCCTTGCTTTTTACACCGGTGCTTCCCATCCCCAACGGTAGTAGGGTGTGACAAGGACGCTATTTGGTCTAGGCTCTGTATTGTTAAAAATAAAATGCAGTCGCTTTGACAACACTTAATAAATCCCCTTTCCTACTTGGACATGGCTATTGTTGAATCTATTTTTGTGTAAATATGACAACCTCTCGATAATTATCGCTATACAGTCCATTGTGCGGCGTAACAGACTGTTACTTCTACGTAAAGAAATGTTATGTTAATTGAGTTGCCATGGCGATGACGAGATATAGATTAGTGTTTCACAATTATTTTTTTCTTCCCTTGTGGCCCATTTTTAGTGACACATACAAAAAAAAAAAAAAAAAAAAAATGTCAGCCTATAAGCACAAATAGAAATTCCGTGTAACAGGGGATACATTTTATTTGCCAAAACAAAATGTAGTAGAAAATTCCGTTGCGCCATTTAAAATATTTTTCAGGCCCGCTTTTAGACCACGTTGGGGATCACTGTTGTATAGACGCTATCTGGTTTTTATGGAAGGATAAAAAAAATAAAAAATTAAAAAAATAATAATATGGGTTTTAAAAATGTTCAGCAGTTGTTTTCTTTTTCTTTCTTTTTTCTTTTTTTCTTGCTCATATTCCGCCCATGTATAATGTTGTGATGCATTGAAGAACGGCTCGGAATGTGAAATAGGAGAGCTGAATTCAATTTCCAGTCGGATTCATTTACATTCACTTCAGTACAAATACCGATCTCTTCTCCTTCCAGCAATGAGTTGAATATCAGAACAGACTGGGTCATATAGCCTTGGTTGTCAACAAGTCTACTACAGAAAGAAACGCACAAGTCTTCTTTCTAGACAGTCATGAATCGAAAGAGACATGATCACCCAAAGTGTAAATCACGTAGGACACTTGTGGAATAATGAAAATAAATTAATAAGTAAAATTATAATAAAAAATAAAGAATGTCATTTTCCCATAATGCAAAGACAAAAAAAAAAAACGAAAAAAAGAAACCAATAAGATCGTTCCTTAACTTTTGTCCAGTAGCTTATTTTCTTTGTTCCATTTAATCTTTATTTAAAAAAAAAAAACTTATGTAAATTTTTGTAACTTTATATAATATTTATGCATTTACACCCTAATCTTTATTCGCTAAAAAAATAATTGCTAATCACGCATTACATTAGGTAATTCCAATGATTCACTAACAATGAGCATATATGAACAATCTGGCAGCGACAGAAACGTAGGATATTTTTATTATCTTTCAAAATCAAATTCAAAAGAATAGATCCCCTTTGGAAGTTATTGTTTCATTTAAAAGTTTAAAGTTAATACCTTTAATGCGTTTTTTAATTTTCTTTCAAAATTGAGTTTTGCTTTTAAAACTTTTATTTAGTTTTTAAAATTAAATTTTCTTTTAGAGATTACTCTTAAAATATGTTCAATTGTTGTTTCAAAGTTTATTTAAATTTTACAGTTTATAGCTTAAAATGTTGTTTTAAAGTTTTTTTGTAACTTTTACTTTTCATAAAATATTAGTACAGTAGCGGCCATAATATAAGGAACGGAAACAACAAAGACTTATGTCTTTGTTGTTTCCGTGTATTTTTTGTTGTTATGTGTATTAGCTACCTCCAACGATTCGCTAAAAATTAAGCACATATGGTGAAAAAATGCCCAATATTATTGAAGCATAGTTTTTATCATCAAAGTCTGTGTTATTATTAAAAGAATAGAGCAAAAGATTTTTTCATGTAAAATTTGTTTTAATACATTTTAAAAAGTACGAAATTTTGGTTAAAAATCATGTTTTCTTGTATCAACATAGGCCCTGAAGTAGGCCCATAAATTTGTTCGGGAAATTTGAGCGTGTTTTGCAGTAAAAATACATTCAGTGGGAAATTCTTGCTAAAATCAGATAATTCTCAAATTTTAATGAAACTTTCAGGATTTATTCGGATATTAATTAAATTATTTTTTTAAAATTTCTTCTTTTTTTTTTTTTTTTTTTTTTTTAGAAAATCTTGGTAAAAATATATTTCTTTTAACATCTGTTACTCTCCACTCATTTATTTTCAATAAATTTTGAAAAGTTCATTTTTGTAGAGCTTAATGTTTATATTAGTTTTTTTATAAGTTCGCGGAAATTTAAATCATCATTTTTTTTTTTTTTTTTTTCAAACAGGACCCTTAGTTACAGAAAATCTGCTTTGGATCGTAAAATTTAAAAAATTGAAATATAAAACTACGACCTTAATTAGAAAAGCACATTTTATGAATAAAAAAATATATACTATAAACAATATATTGTTTTAAGAAAAAAATATTTTGATAAATAATTAATTCTTACAGGAATTTTATAATCTTACCTAAAAGAAAGTAATGGCAACCTACTAACTTGCGGAAAATCTTCTGCCCAGTCAGTCATGTCTCTTTCTAGGCATGATCGCCCAAGCATGTATCACGTATGACTGACTGAATATAATAGTTAGAAACTGGGCATAAAGCAGGAGATCGGTTTTCTATTGTTATGAAGTAATTAACTGATCCCCGTAGAAGTAAATTATCATAATCTTACACGAATACAATTAAAATTTCTGTTGGACCTAAAGGTGGGGGATTTTTTTCTATTGTTATGAAGTAATAACATGATCTACTACTTATTACAACTCATTAATAGTCCATCTCTTCTCCCTTCATCTATGGGTTGAATAGCAGAACAGATTGAGCTCTATAGCTTTGGTTGGCAACCATTCTACAGCAGAAAGTAATGGCAACCTAATGCAGAAAAATCTTCTGCCCTGTCAGTCATGTTTGTTTCGAGACATGATCGTCCAACCATTTATCACGGATGGCACTTAACTGACTGAATATAATAGATGTAAATACTTGAAGATTCTACTGGGTATAAAGTGGTGGATCCCCCATTAATTACTATTTATTAATATAATAATATAATCCATCTCTTCTTTCTCCAGCTATAGGTTAAATATCAGGTAAGATTGGGTTCTATAGCCTTAGTCGGCAACCAATCTACTGCAGAAAGTAATGGCAACCTACTGCGAGAAAATCTTCAGCCCAGTCAGTCATGTTTCTTTCGAGGCATGATTGCCCAAGCGTGTATCACGTATGGCACTTAACTGACTGATTGAATGACTTAAAAGATGTTTCTACTTTTCATGAAGGAGACACTAAGAAATACGTTCATTTCCGAGACAGTATCGGAAGCTATAACAGCGTTATTGCCATTTGAAGCGAATATTCATGTACTTCGTGAAGGTGGTACTTAATGTTCATATTGTTTCAGTATTGTGTTGTGTCTGCTCATTTCCTGACTGACAATTGTATATTGCTGACATAGCAGAATTTATAAAGATAATAATGGGGGTGCCGCGAAAATAAGTTCCAACAAAATGTCATAGAAAGTAATATCCTCAAGAGCTGTAATATAGGTTCTATAAACAAAGGTAACTCTTCCTGAGCACACAAAAATATATGACATAACAGAATAAATTACATTAAAGAGAGGACATAATATATATGAGAGACATATAGCCATAGGTAATATCTGAAAATCATGAAATACCAGTCCTTTTGTGGAGAGACAATAGGAAACATGTAACAACTTTCATATTGTGCAGATCCAATGACATACACATTTCTATTATTTATCATAGCCAATATGGTTGGAATCCCACTTTACAATGTGTTTCTCAAGTCAGAACGAAATTCATAAGGCTTGCAATATTGCAATAAATTGCAATAAATTTCTGTATATGAAAGTCTTTCATCAATAATTTGTGGACGTTTATGTTTTGTCGCCTGTTATTTATTAGAAGCAATGAAGCTTAGAATATCATCCGTAGCGCACAACTGTCGAAACGTCATGAATATGAATATGCCCGAACAATGTAAATAAAGAGCATGATTTTCAAAGATGTTCTCTCATAAGGTCGCTTGTTCAGTACGAACTCTCAGGTCCAGTGTTTACTGAGGATGTGCGTGGGTGCTGCAGTGGATATGGATCGGAAAGCCGAGTTCGAATTCTAATTGAATTCGTTGCATTTACTTACGCACAAATATTCTTGGGAAAGGTATCAATCCATCTCTTCTCCCTCCAGCTATGGGTTAAATAGCAGAATAGATTAGATTCTATAGCCTTAGTTATATTAGCCTTCAGTCTACTACAGAAAGTTATGGCAATTTAATGCGGGAAAATCTTCTACCTTTTGAAACATGATCGTCCAAGCGTTTATCACGTATGGATCTTTAACTGACTGACGGAGATATACTACCGTCGAAACACCCGAGGTGCAACCCCGATTGGGCCCACCAGGCAGTGTTTTGCCACCTTGGCTATTCTACCAACATTGTCATTTTCTATCTACATTTATATACAATACAAATAAAACTAAGTATATGCGACTATATCTGACATCACTCTGGTTTCCTCTTTTTTTTTTGTCCAAATCCGCAAATTTGTTTTGCTCTTTTTGTCTCTTAGAAACACTGTATAAAATTAACTATTTTTTAAAATCTATAATGTTAAATGTGTTAAAATTGTTCAACCCTTCAACAGGAAATCTTTTTAACGTGCGCGCGCGCGCGTGTGTGTGTTTTACACCAGGGCATTATTATTATTATTATGTCATTTGTCATCATATTTCGATTTCTGCTATGGTCACACTACCTACCAAGTCTGCGAGAATACCTAAGGCAGGTCGTGTTGCGTTATGACTCCATTTCATGTTTTTTTCTATCTCCCCTATCATCCCTAGCGTTACATAGACAAAGTTCTCCTTAGTGTGTGGGCTGTACTTAATAAGACAATTTTTTGTATATCTCTAAAGCTGGGGTTTCCAGGGATTCATTCAATGTGTTGTTTTGTTCCATTTTTTATCATTCCAAGTGCACCTACTATCACTGGCACAACTCTTGTTTTCAATTTCCACATTTTTTCTATTTCAATTTCCAGGTCTTTATATTTTGACAGTTTTTCAAATTCCTTGATTGCTATGTTACAATCCGCTGGACAAGCCATATCAATTAATAGACAAGTTTTCTCCTTTTGGTTTTTAACAATAATGTCTGGCCTGTTTGCTTCAATTTTTCTGTCTGTGTAGATGGTGTAATCCCATAGAATGGTTACATCTTATATTTCTGTAACCGGTGCTGGGTGATGTTCATACCAGTATTTGCCTACAGCTTTTCCATAATGTTTGCATATTGCCCAATGTAAATATTGCCCAACTCTATCGTGGCGATTTTTATATTCATTTGGGGCAAGCACAGAACAGCCTGAGATTAGGTGGTCTATTGTTTCTTGGTGTTTATCACAAAACCTGCATTTTGGATCCATATTATTATGCATAATATTTGCCTGAAAGTTTCTCGTGAAAAGACTTTGGTCTTGTGCTGCAAGAATAAAGCCTTCAGTTTCAGACTTTAATCCAGATGCACGTAACCATCGATGAGTATTAACTTTGTCAACATTGGATTTATTGGCACGTACTGGATATTGGCCATGCAGAGGTTTGTCTTGCCAGCGCTGTTTCATCTGTTCAAGAGCTTTATCTTTGGCTTTCATTTTCATATTCTTTGCCGCAATAGCCGGCTCTTGGCTTCCGTTCTGCTTTTCTACAGAATCTACTAACTGTAAATCTTGTTTGAATTTACTGCCTTCTTTTATTATTGAATATTTTTTCTTTCTTCATGTTGCCTTACTAATTGTATCATCCAATCCTTTGTTGTTTTTATATATGTTAGTAAGCCAATAGTTGTTGTCTTGTATGACAATTCCACCTTCTTTACGGGGTATGTATAGACGGTCTACATCAGCCTTTGGATGATGCATCTTATGCTTAGAAAGAAGCTTTCTTGTCTTAGCATCCATTCGCCTGATGTCGTTTAGAGTCCAGTTTAAGATGTTAAAGCTATATTGGACAACTGGGATTGCAAGGCTATTAATGGCCATAACTCTTATTATTATTATTATTATTATTATTATTATTATTATTCATTTGATTTCCTTTGTAAGTTGTGGCTGTACTTGTGAATACATTTTATTTTATTTTATTTTATTTCTTATTATTTCAGTTTCTTGGTCTTATTTACCGACCAAGTCCGTGGGAAAGCGTAAGGCAAGTAGAAGTGTGTTGTTATTGTTACATTTCATTTGTTTTCTCTCTCTCCTATAACAACACTAGCGTTACATGGACGAAGTTCTTATTGTGCGGCCTGTACTTATCAAGACAATATTTTGTATTTCACTGACGCTGGGATTCCCAGTGATGCATTCAATGTGTTTTATGTTCCTTTTTTTATCATTCTAAGCGCACCTCCTCTGACAAATACTAAATTTGTGTTATTATTATTATTGTTGTTATTTTATGCTTTTGTATGTTTGCACCAATCCAGAGTTAACATTAACAATAACCGAAAATAAATTCTGTTTGCGATGTCAGCATACGTTAACACGCTTGCGTTGCACAGCAAAAAAAAAAAAAAAAAAAAGAAAAGAAGAAAGAAGTTTGACACTCGCTGCAAGGTGTGCCGAGGACAGATGGATTAATTTACATTACAATACATTTACAAGGTTCGATGAAATTGTATCTGTGGGTTTGAAATATCTACATATAATGAAAGATAGTAAAAAAATAAAATCCCTTTTATATCTGTCTCAATTTATTACACTGCCACTTATACTGTCCGTGTTTATTTATATAAAGAGACATCTGAATTAATTTATATTTGAACAGAGCCAATAAAACAATAATGTGGTGCTGTTTGTCAATGGGCGTGTGTGTCTAACAACGAGAATAAACAATGAATATAAACATTCATATATCAGTTATTATTAGTATATGCGAGCCGATAATATGATACATGCAAACGAAAGTGACACCTAAGTGAGATTCGCATATATGCATCAATTAGAATTTTTAATATCTACACACTCACAAACAGACAGACAATCGTCAGTTTTTGGTAGTAAATTATCCTTTCATTTATTCATTTTTTTTTTTAGTGCAGAATGATGTGGAGGTCGAGGCAAGAGAGAGAGAGAAAGTGGGAGAGAAAGAGATATGGAGTGAGAAAGAGAAAGAGAGAAAAGAGAGAGAGAGAGAGAGAAAACCAAAGAAGAGAGAGAGAGAGTATGTGTGTTAATGAATAAGCTGAAATAATTATTTGCGAGGCTTATTATTTTTTCTAGCATAAGGTTATCTAAGGGAAAATATTGAGACCAAAAAGAAAAAGAGCGAAGTGGAAGTCCATGACGGCCTACGTTCTGAAGGGACACGGTACATGAAGTAGAAGACAGTAATAATGGCTAAACCGAAACGAGACGACCTTGTGAACTGTTGCTCTGCAATTGAGCTTTAGTCTTAATGAGAGGTAGTTAGTATATTTACAAAGCTAAGCTTAATTTCGACACAAGGTCGTAAGTGTGGGGCACTCAGTGACAACCAAATAATATACCCAATCAGTTTGCTAAACAAAATATGCTCTGGAGAAACGGACAAAAAAAAAATTGTTGTTTTTTTATTTTAGTTTCCAAATCTTCAAGACGTTTCAATCCCTAAAGTTAAGAAAGAAAACCTTTTTAGACATCTAAATCTAGTTTTAATAACTGACAGGGAGTGAGGACGATCCTGAGCAGGTCACTATTTTTATAATCTACTTTTATAGATTTTCTATGATTGATTCTAGGTAGTTCATGTTCTTGAAAAAGTGCGAGCGGGCACACACTCACACACATGCCTGCAGTGCGCGCGCACACACACACACACACACACACACACACACATAAACGAAATTGTGTTGATTTGTATTAGAGTGAATTTTCAATTAGGTTTGACAAATATCAAGCAAATATACTTACCCGGCTTTCGTCGGTGGGTGTAAGTGATTAACGGGAAACTAGATTTCCAGTTTTCAGTGTGAGAAAAGTAGGAGAAAATGTTTAAGCGGAAATTTACCTGAAACACATTTTCCTTCCGAAATGAACGCACTTATTCTCATTGTTGCTGATGTTTGACGCAAAGAAAACTTTGTCAGTTTGTGTTAAAACTTTATTTTTGCCCGAAACAGAATCTTTTCTCATTTAAGCCACACCCACTGGTTTTATCCAATAGAATCTCTTCCAGTGGCAAAATCTTTATCTTTAATGACTGACGCTAGGAACGACCTAACTCACAACACAAGTGTAATTTGATTTGATTGTCGGAAAACTGAGATAAGATTGTTTACACTTAACTGAGACTAATTTAGAATATTTTAAGTATTATTACCTGTTCTCAGCTAAGCTTTTAAAAAGCTTCATATTGTTACACAATTGAAATGTGTTTGTCTGGCTAAATTTCTTATTTTATTGTTTGTAACGTTTTCGTTTTTGCAAACAACTTAGAAGGAAAAATTCACAAACTGAATGAAAATAACCAGCAGTATAGTAGTAGCATTAGGACCAACAGGCAGTGAAAAACTATTTGGGCAATATGGAAAATATATAGTGATGAAATCTTACTCATTTGTTAACCTAAAGAGATCAGAAAGGATACGTTTTACCGCTAACGATTCCTTAAAAATGAAGAAAATAATAATTATTATAATGGCTGGCTACTCGTTTCCATGTTTGACCGTTTGGTGAAGGTAGCTATCCCTGTTACGGATACCTGACAGACAGACACATTTTTATTTTTAACACTCACAGAGCCAACTTGTGGTTTATGCTGCAACTATGTTAAATGGACTTTAGTTCCGTCTAGCCAATTTCCCTCACAAGGCTTGGGTCAAACCGTGATATGGTTTTTAGGCACATTCTTTCAACGTCTCCCAGGTCGATATTATAGAAATTATTACGGAGTCGCCAACTGGGTGCCACGTGATTGGATGAAAAACAACCAATCACGGGCTACCTTTTTAGATTTTCAACAAACTCCTCACGTGAGCGGGTTTTACAAACTCCCTTCCTCTTTTGCTTCTTGAGACCTTACAGACAAGACGTCCCCGTCTGCTCTCCGTCATCTAAACCCAGGATACGTGAGGGGATTTGACAGCAACTGAAGCACAGAAGTCATGGCTCTATTTCTTCAACCCAGCCATAACGACACAGGAAATATAAACTGTTAAAAGGATGCATCTTTCAGATAAGTTCTGCAAACCCGACTGTTTGCAAGAGACTATCCTTTCTTCTTTTCTCTCTTTTCCTGTAAATATAAGTTTATAACATTTTCATCTGTGTTTGTATTCCTTTCTTCTCGCCGGCGTCACAATATTGTTACCAATTATAATTGGGAAATTCCCAATAATATTATCAAGAAGTTTTCATTATATATCGACCTGTTTGTTATGGTTGGAATGCTAATTCTAACTACACGGCTATATATATATATATATACCATAGAAAATGTAAGACTGCAAACCTTGTTGTTTCTAACCAAAATAATCCCATCAAATCTAAACTAGTGATGACTAGTATAGTGTATGAATTTCAATGCCCAGTAAAAGTCTGCATTTCTTGTCATAAATCAATTACCTATATTGGGTATACTACCACTTCTTTTAGAAGACATCTTACATGCCATCGATCTAATAATATAAACATATTATTCATCATAATTAATTTTTACGCGAATTTTAAAATCTTACCTAAAAGATGTTTCTACTTTTCATGAAGGAATCACTAAGAAATACGTTAATTTCCGAGATGATATCGTCAGCTATAACAACCTTATTGCCATTTGAAGCGAATATTCATGTACTTCGTGAACGAGGTTCCTAATATTCTTATTCTTTCAGTGTTGTGTTGTGTCCGTTCATTTCCTGGCCGACAACTGTATATTGTTGACATAACAGAAGTAATAAACATAATAATGAAGATGCCACAAAAATAAGTTCCAAAAAAATGTCATAGTAATATTCTGAAGAGTTATAATATAGGTTCTATAAACAAATGTAACACTTTTTGAGCACACAAAAATATGTGACATAGCATAAATATGGGAGCCGTGTAGCCAGGGTGATATCCAAAGGTAATGAAATACTATATATATATATATATATATATATATATATATGATTACTGTTAATCAGTTTGGGGTTCATAATTAAATTGTACCAGTACACAACTGTATTAAAAAGGTGCTCAAAAGTTAAAAAATGATTTCACATTTGGTTAGCCAGTTTGGTATAATTAATGTATGAAATTAAATAAAAAAAATTGAAAAAGACCCTGATATAACATGGAATATAATAAGAAAAAGCTAAATCTTACAATGGTGGTGATGTCGGCAGATGTGGCAAGAAGAAAAGTTAGCCATAATATTGTTTCCAGAACAAAAGAAAAAGAAAAAAATTACTAAATGAAAGATTAGAAATAATGCCCAAATGTAATCTCACCCAAAAATATATTCTAGTATCATACAAACCTGAAAGTGTTAAAGGTTCTTAAGTAACTCCACCTTAATTTTGAAATTTTCAGTTTTTTAAAAATTCCAGTCATGCTTTAATTTATGGTTTATATAAGTATGCGTTGACCTGACCGATAGTATGATCTTTGCCAGAGTGGTAGTGGGCGTCGTTTTATGACTTGGTGTTATATCTATCTGCTTTAATTGGGGGCGTGTTTATTGAGACATTTTTTTTATATCCTGTATTTGTTCTAATGCGTGAGTGTGTGTATGTGCGTATACTTATTGTATTATATTTTTAATTTTTTTTTTCTGCGTTCATTATATATTTATATATATGCCTACACTTCTTTTCTCGGTATAATGTGTCCGTGTGTGTGTGTGTGTGTGTGTGTGTGCGTATATAGATACATGTGTATGTGAGATCCGGTGTATAGTGTGTTGCAATGTGCGTGAAATATATATATATATATATATATATATATATATATATATATATATGTGTGTGTGTGTGTGTGTGTGTGTGTGTATGTGTGTGTTCCGGTAGAAAGTATGTTGGAGTATGGAATAATTGTGTGTGTATATACATATGTTTATTTGTGTGCATTAATCTGTTGTGGCCGGTGTGCGTGAGGTGCATGATAGCGTCAATTATTCTGTTATGTAATCTAAATTGTGCTCTTGTCTGTTGTTGATCTGTGGGTAGCTATTATTAAGGACTCTTTTATGCATAAGTTTCCTTAGTTCCGCTCTCTAGCTTCAATATTGACTATTATGTTTTTATCTGTGTTTTTGCATTTTTTAAGTGTTTGTGGAAAGATGATGCTTGTGTGTGTAAGTGTTCTTTAATTTTGATGTGTAACGGTCTGGTGGTGCTACCGACATAAAATTCTTCATATTTGACGCATTGTATGCGGCAGACGACATATACCTCGTTGCATATACCGGTGTCAGGAATAGAGCAATTGGCCAGTGTACATGTGGTCTCGTTTCTAGTATGTTGTTTGTTGGAGTTGTAACTGAGGTGTCTACGAAGAGTGAGGCTGTAGTGGACCAGCTATATGTCCAGTCCCTTGCTGCGGATAGCTCGACGTATTTTTGTGGCGATGTTTTCGCTGAAGTGTGGTAACCTCAGGAAGCAGGTGTTATAGAGTGTGTCGCCTTTGACGTTTATTACCTTTCAGTTGAAGGCGACCCACAAAGAACAGTGGATCAGAATCAAAGAACACTTAGGCGGCCATAATATATATATATATAATTCCAAGTGAAAAAGACTCAAGGTTTTTTTTATTTTGAATGCTCTGGCATTTATTTTATTATAAACAGTGCGTCAATATAATGAGTATTATAGAGCTTAATATAATATAATATAATTATATGGTTGTGTCAATTTTACAAATTTTTTTTTTTAATCATATCACACCGAGCAAGGCGGTAACGCCACTGATGTGCAGGGGGCTACGTACTAGTAAAAAGATTGGAAAAGAGAAAGCCAGAAACCACATCATAAACAGGGAACAAGGGATGAGCCTCTTAACCTGTTCAATAGACGTGGGTGGAGTGTGAACCAGGCGATAGATAGATCTATCTACTCCAATTGAAAAAAAAAACTAAATGAGAAGATTGGAAAAGAGAAAGCCAGAAACCACATCCTAAACATAGAACAAGGGATGAACCTCTTAACCTGTTCAATAGAAGTGGGTGGAGGTGAACCGGCGATAGATAGATTCATTCACTCCAATTGAAAAAAAACAAACAACAACAAAGTGAGAAGATTGGAAAAGAGAAGCTGAAACCACATCCTAAACAGGGAACAAGTGATGAGCCTCTTAACCTGTTCAATAGACGTGGGTGGAGTGTGAACCGGGCGATAGATAGATCTATCTACTCCAATTGAAAAAAAAAAACTAAATGAGAAGATTGGAAAAGAGAAAGCCGGAAACCACATCCTAAACATAGAACAAGGGATGAACCTCTTAACCTGTTCAATAGAAGTGGGTGGAGTGTGAACCGGGCGATAGATAGATCTATCTACTCCAATTGAAAAAAAAAACAACAACAACAAAGTGAGAAGATTGGAAAAGAGAAAGCCGGAAACCACATCCTAAACAGGGAACAAGGGATGAGCCTCTTAACCTGTTCAATAGACGTGGGTGGAGTTTGAACCGGGCGATAGATAGATCTATTTACTCTAATTGTAAAAAAAAAACTAAATGAGAAGATTGGAAATTGACACAACCATATAATTATATATAATGGCCGGCTAATCGCATTCTCGGATGACTGTCTACGAGGGCGGCTATCTAATCCTCATTGCAGACGCTTTCTCTGGCGCACTTGTTTCAACAGCGACAGAGCCCACCTCTGGTTTATACTGCAACAATGCCGAGCGAATCTTAGTTACAGTTTCTGAGTGAGAGCACGTGATCCGGTCTGAACAAGTTCAGGACGCTCAAACACTCGGTCACGATGGCTTGTACTTTCGAGCTAGCACAACCATTGATAGCTCCCCAAAGGGAGCCGGCTAGCCAATTTCACTCATAAGGCTTCTGTCAACCCGTGGTATGGTTTTCAGGCAGTTTCCAACTCTTTCAATTCTCAGTCTTAGTTCTCTTTATAAATTTACAATCGGATTGACATCTGGAGATTGACTTGGCCATTTTAGAACGTCTATTCTCTTTGAACGTAAACCTGATTTTTGTAAGCTTGTATTTTGTAAGCAGTATGTTTAAGATCGTTGTCTTGTTGAAAGACCCAACTTGGTTTCAAGCCCAGCGAATATCCCTCTCCAAAATATCCCTATAATATGCTCCATTCATCCTCCTTTCTATTATTGCAATGTTTCCTACACTTTGGGCACTAAAGCAACCCCAGATCATGATTGAACCGCCTCCAAAAGCTTTCCGTAAATGACCGACTCAGAATGTGACAAAGTCTCGTCTGGAAAAAGTAGAAAAACCTGACCCCACTTAGGCGAAATCTACGGGGAATTTCTGCCCGATCGTAGGCGCTCGCAATGCGCCACAAAAAACAACAAAAAAAAAACCTTGTGTCACATTCCGCATTTTGTGGGGAGAGCTCGAGTAAATATCCAGAGTTTCACTCGAACACATACTTTTCAGACTCTGTTTTCAGGCGGAAAGGAACCCAAATGAAGCTCTGCCGAAGGGCAGAGTCTCGCATGGGGAAAAATCGTCAGGACCCGATCCCACTTAGGCGGGGTCGACGGGGAAATTTTGTCAATGCGTACGCGCTCGGAGTGTCTCATTTGAAAAATACTCCACTTAAAAAAATTGACCTTGAGTCAAATTTCTCCTTTCCTGGGTAAATATCCAGAATGCGACGGAGTGTACTTGTCGACGCCTGCACACCCTCGTTGTCACCAACTTGAACGCCTTTGATCACGGCCGTAGACTTCGCTCAATCTTTTTTTTTTTTTTTTTTATCTCAGCCAACTCTTTAGAGACGGAATGCGGCCGATAGGACGGTTTCGACACTGAATGGTTCTCGACACTACCATCGTGATTTCTAACATATCGATGCCTTCACTATCCTCCCGTGAACCATTTCGTTGATCTTTCATTCGACCAGAATTTGATGGAGACATTCCGCTCGATCAAGTTTCACTATCCCCTCTAGGTTTCCTTTGTTGTAATCACCGTAACTTTATTATCCACCCTGCCAACACACCTTACCATGCTTTACCCCGAATCAGCTCATTGCCGTGAATTCGCCCCATCAATCCACCAACGCATTTTACTGGGCCTTACGACAAATCAACTCAGTAAAAAGCTGTTCAGCTCCAACATTTCGATCTCGTCACACGACCGCCTCCTATCAAACACCTCATAGTTGTCAAGTTCAACCCTAAAGAAGGGCATATATCAATTCTACTTGGCTTCGGTAATCCTTGCCTTTCTTCTGACACCAATGGTGGCCTTAGACAACCAACCCAAGAAATCGATCTGTTCCGGATCTTACCGACGACACTCTTACACCTTATCGCTCACCTTACCAACGGCAGCTATACAATTGCATATAAACAATTTTTGCCACCTTTTAAATAACTATATATATATACACACACACACACACACACACACACACACATGTATATATATATATATATATATATTGTACACACTTGACCAATAAATGTTGTTGAGATTGTAATCCTTGTTCGTTCCTTTCCTTGCAACCATCAGTCACTTAAGTGCTTGGGCGATCATGTTTCGAAGATACATGACTTACTAGACAGAAGATTTTTCCCGCAGTAGGTTGCCATTACTATATGCGGTAGACTGAATGCCAAACAAGGCTATAGAGCCCAATCTGTTCTGCTATTTAACCCACAGCTGGAGGGAGAAGTGTCGGATTAATATCTTTCTAGAATTCTAACTCAGCTCACTGATTTTTCATCTCGAGCCGATATCCATTGCACCACAATGTACATCTTCTTGCAACCATAAGCTCGCTATAATAACTGGTGTCAGGAGCATGCAGCAAGGGAAACTGAGATAACGCTTGTTAATATTTATTCGACATTTGGCTGTCAGAACAAGTACCAAATTTTACTTCGTACTTTGCCCGAGCCATTTCCTTAAGGACCAATAAATTTTAACTGTAGTACCAACGGGCTCGCGCTAGGGTTAATGGCTGATAAAGGAGCCATTAAGACGTTGCCTACATTAGCAATAATCAACACAGAAACAACCAGGAACCTAAATCTGTATTGCAAAGAAAGGCCCCTTCAATTTTGGAAAATTGATGGCTTCTTTTTGAAGGCACCATAAGAACTGAGCATGGTTCAATGGGCAAGCAGTCGGTGTCCTTTTTTCGACCATGTTTAATCCGGAAATCAACGCTAACTGACAATGGTCTTTTAGTTAGCTAATGTGAATGACCAGGATCTGCGGTTAAAATTTTCTAGAACGAAATTCGATCACGACATCCAGCACCTCAGGGCATATATTTGTTGCGTACAGAAAACACAGCTTAATGCTTTCGACCATGATGACATACTGTTGAAGATGTTTTGCCTTTTCGCAGCATGTTTTGATGGTTGCTCGAGATGTGTTTCTTAGCAAGTGAGCAAGTCTTTGAATACGATGTGTGTCATTGTTTTCGCGGATCCTGTGAACAGGCTTTGCGTAGTGGATGTTACTATAAAGAATGTGGCGCTCCGTCTGGTATTTATGCTTCCTCCTATTGACTATGAGGAGTGGCCTGTTATATTTCGGTTGATCAAGTTGTATCTGATGACATCAGGACGGGTTGTTTTAGTGGGGGATTGGAATGCCGTCCTTGACTCCGATTTAGATCGTGTAGGAGAAAGATCGGGTACTAATAACCCGGACATGAAGCTTTTCAGGACTTTATCGACAAGTTTGGTCTTGTTGACAAGTTTCATGAAGACCCCCTCCCACGGAATGTAGTATGTTTCAGTTTCGATGTTGCGATCTTTCTTCATCGACAAACTCTTAGGAGAATCGAACTAGTGCTTCTAGGCTGTTTAAATTTCCACGCAATATTTTATTAGGATATTCTAGTTTCGGATAAATTTAGATAGAACTGAGTCTAAGATAGGTGAATTATGGAAATTCAACTTGTCATTGTTTGTTGAGAAGGATTTCCTGGAACAAGAAGAAGGATTTCCGGGAACAACTACTAATAACAGTAGAGCGGAAATTGTTGGTGGTTTTGGTTGGGAATAGGTTGGGGATAATCTCAAGTCTAGGATTAGGTCGTTTGCAGCTGACTATAGTCGGTGACTTAATTTAGATAGATTAGAAGCGAAAACGGCATGTGAATCTGAAGTAGATCGTGTTATCAAATCGGGAGATTGAGGGGCTTTAGCCGTAACTAGGGCCCCTTGCTTAACAAGAAGGATCAAGCTCTGAGTGAAAGCTAAAAAGAATGTCATCCGACTTTTGTATGCAATCTCCCGGTGTGCCAGTAAAGGTGAACGGCGTGTGCTATGTATATACACTTTGTCTTTGTTTTGTAGGAGCTTCAGCTGTCTATTCCTGATTTTAAGTATCAGTTTCCTTTTCGTTTCCATGTTCTCCTAAAACTCATCGTTGCTCACATGTATTCTCAGCATTTTTCTGTAGAACCACATTTCGGTTGCGTCAAGTCTCTCCTTCATCTTTGATGAGATTGTCCAGCATTCGTTGCCATATTGAAGGTCAGACATCACATAACAATCCAGTACTCTTTCCTTTGTTTCTATCTAAATTTTCTTGTCTCTCAATACTCTACTCAGCTCCTGAAATTGGTTCTTAGCCATGCCAATTCGTCTTCGGATCTCAATGTCGAACTTTCCGTCTTCAGTTAGAACACTTCCCAAATATTTAAATTTCTGTACCTGCTTGATTTTAGTATTCCCCGTCTGTAGTTGGCATGTTAGGCTCCTCATTTTACTGATATCCATTCATCCAGTTTATTTGTAGACCTTTCTTTCCGCTTTCTTCAGCTACCTTCTGTAGGAGGTTTTGTAGTTTCCTTTTCGTGGCTGCTATCAGCACTACATCATCTGTGTATCTTATATTGTTCAGATTGTGGCCACCGATGATGAATACAGGTATGACCGCTAGGGCTCTAAGAATAAACTCGCTGTACAAGTTGAATAGATCCAGTGAAAAGACACATCTTGTTCTACATGTATATCTGTTGAATTCGTTTTATGTCTGTATGCAGGCGGTTTGCTTCTAAAAGAGGTTCTTGATTACTCTAATGTCTTTTCCAAATATGTTAAAATTGCCGAGCATACGAGGTCATAAACATTGACATGCCCAAAACAGGTGATCTTTAATTATCTTGGACATTGTGATAGTTATGGCGGACTGATGTTATAGTTATATTACGGTGTTATGGAGGCGTTGATTGACTTCTTTCTTAACTACGCCCAATTAATCCAATAGATTCAGGTCTGAAGAGCTAGGATGCCATATATTTGGAATTATATGATCTTAGAGATTGTAAGTCATCCGTGTTTTGTGTCGTCTTTGCCTTATGAGATGACAAGGAGTCTTATTGGTAGGTTTACTGTCTTCCTTTGCTCACGCTCTCTATTAAAAGCCTTAAAACTCTATCGCTCACTGATAGTCAGTAGTATTGGTCTTTAAATACTGAGGAAAGTGAGAAGACATGACATGACATGTGCTAATAACTTCCTAAAAGTTTCCGGGAACATTGGGTTAATGGCTAATGGAATATTCTTAGGGGTCTCTGTGTAACCATCTGTCATTCCTTCTGTCAACATTTTGCTACGAATCATCAAAGAGAAATTAAGGTATTCACTGATCTTCGTATTTCAACAAGCGATTTACACGGACTTTTTGTCTTTTCAAACATGAATTGGCCTCTCCGCATCACATATGATTTGTATCGAAAGTCCTCATACAAAATATTTCCGATATAGTGCCTTGAAACATTATACTCCTTATTAATGTTGTTAATTGACTTTCTAGGACCATTATCGATCATTTTATGCACGTTAAATATAAATTAGGTTTTCTGATGGTATTAGAACGATCTCACGTTTGAATACTGCTGTAGAACCTCCGTCAGCAACTTCTAGATTTTTTTTCGGCTTTGATAACAAACGACTTTCAAAGATTTAGAAAGAGAAGAATCTTTAAATCACTATTCAGATTGCTTTTAAGCCAACAATTACAGCGTGGCTTTTCATTTGCCGAGTTATCTGGATTATTGTAATCGTATCAATGTGAAGCGTTCAAAAATGTTAAACTGGAAAAAGAATAACTAAATATCAATATTCTGGTAAGATGATGTAAAAAGGGCGTGGTAAAAGGGTGTGGAATAAAATGACTCAAATAATCTGTATATGTGTTAGACACTGACAACCTCCTCAATAGTGATAAATATCACATAGAACACTGCAAAATTCAACCGTCTGAGTCTGGATACTCAGGTAGATTTGAGAACAGGCATTAGGTTTAAAGCTTCAAATTTATAACATTATTGATTAAAAATTTTAGTTAAAATATATTTGGTTTCTTGGCAGTTAGGCGCTCATTCGCTCTTCCTGGCAGTTTCAGCGGAAAAAATGGATAAGCGAGAATGAGGTGAATAAGGATATTTAACCCGTCCCCCCACTAAGACGTGAATGTAACACAAGATCGCGGTTTAATTTGGGGATCCCGAACGCATAAGGGGATAAACCTGGTTAGTATTAACTGATTTGACAAATCGCTTAAGCGTGAAAAGCGGAATAAGGACAATATTACAATAAGAGTCATTTTCCATAAAGTTTTAATCCGCAAATTGTTCCTTTTTAGAGTTTTTTCCAAATTTACTTATGAAAAATTGCTCTTTTTGTTGTTCTTTGGTTGGAACTTAAAACTGGAAACTGAATGGGCATCAGAGAAAGGTTAAAATTCCACATTGAGCACCAGTCTCGATTGGTGGGCATCTTTTTGTTTATTCTGTAGTATGAGAAATATAAATTATGAGGGGCCAGTCATTAGAACGAGGATTTTTATTGATACTCATATTAGTTTACAGGCTCGCTTGAACATTATAAAGAAAAAAGAAACTTCCATTCGAACAAAGAGGAGAGGTGGATTAGCAAGAAGGTTCTAATCCACCTCCTCTCAGAATATTCGGTAGAGTAAAGAATATTCAGCTGCGCAAGTAGCACATGCAGAATTGCAAAATAACTCATTGGATTCGAATATATCAAAACAGAAAAGATCAATTGGAACAAGATCGATAGTAAGGTATGAAGGTGCACTTTACAGATAGATATATTTCACTCTTTTATACACCCTTGCGCAAATTAAGTGAATCAACAGCTTTAGTTTCCTTTCTTTCAACATTTAGATCCAGAGGAGTGACAGGGTGTTACTCATTTCTATATTTTCCTCAGATTAGGTCATTTGCAGTGGTTTGCAGCAATATGAATTTATTTCGAGGTTTTATATAAAATTTGTTTGCCCTTGAAAAATATTGCGGCATCTGTGATAACATCAGATTTTTATCACACCCAGGCACTATTGTCTTGACTGTCGATGAATTGTCCTGCGGTCATTGTCTGCAATGGACGTTACTCCAAGGAAATGTACGAAAATTTTAACGCTGCACGAACACACTGACAAGCGTTACAGAGAGATATTGTTGGTGTCAGCTTTTTAATTGTCAGTTGTGTCATCAAGGTAAAGAAAGACACTGAATCCATCAGTCCAAAATGTAAAAAATGTGGTCAGAGGAAAAAAAACAACACCTAGAGACGGTGTATTCGTGATCAGGGAAAATGTGAAAGATCCTAGAAAGGCATTATTCGCTTTGTTTCAATTAATTTGCACAAGGGAGTATGTAAGGACTATCTAAAAATGTTAAGCTAAAAAAGGAGATCTTTAGATGGGGTAAATTGGCTTAAAAATAGATATTAAACTTTCCCTTTTAAAAAGTGTTGGAAGGTACCGATTAAAGTCATAAGTGTTTTTGAAAACTTAAGTTATCGCAAGGGAAATCATCATAATACTTTTTTTATTGCATAAAGACAATTATGTGTCTTTTCTCGATATTTATTCAACATCTACAACGAGGCGATCCTAAAGGAGCAGGAGATCCTACCAGGATTTATTATCGGTAGTTGTAACCTTAAGAATATAAAATGCGTAGATGACATTGTGTTCATGGCTGACATAGAAAGAAAACTGCTAGACCTTCGAAACAGAGGGTGAGAAGAAAGTGAGAAATAAAAGGACTAAACAGCAACAGGAAGAAGACATAAAATAGTGGTCATCAGCATGAGAAAAATGCGATTTACAAATTAGAGGTGTAAATATCAAGCATTTGCAGAAGCTCAAATATCTGGGAAATGTTTTAACAGAGGATGGAAAACGCAACACCAAAATCCATTGGATTCGTGAAAGATGCATTCCAAAGTACTAACAAATAGAAAAAAATGTTAGGGGGAAAAAAAAAGAGTGCTGAATTGCTATGTGATATCAATTCTCTTCCCTGGCAGTGAATGCTGGGCAATCATCCCATAGACGATGAGAAAATTGGGAGCAACAGAAAAGTGGTTCTACAGAAGGATACTGAGAATTCCATGGATAGAGCGAGTAAACAACAAGGAAGTCTTAAAGAGAATGTTAACTAAAAGAACACTTATACTCAGAATCAGAAAGAGTCAAAATTTCTTTAACACTTAATGAAGGGGGGGCGCTTGGAAAAACTAAACCCCACAAATCATATTGAGAGGTAAGAGGTGATTTTGAAAGGCAGTGAGATGCATGTATGACGGGCTTGTGTGAAAAGATGATGGAATCGGGAGATTGATGCTTTGCAAAGTGAGAAGACGCCGGCAGAATAATTACAAGTTCTATTAAAGTCTTGAAATCGTTTTAATTAAAATTCCAAATTCTTAAGAAATACGGCAATAACTACCCGTGTAAAATCCCATGGGTACATCAGTAACGTTAAAAAATTTGATTTATGAGGTACCTTTCAGTCCTAGTAAGATTCTCACAAATCACTGCTATAATTCAAGTAAGAATATAAAACTTCATGAAGCCTGACCCTAAAACTAAGTGTTTTTCAAACAGAGTTACAAATTATTCTAAAGTCTATAAAACAGTTGACTTCATTTAGCATTAAAATCAAAAGCTTTCAAATATAAAATTATTGTTGAATCTGTATTTCAGAGTTTTTAATTTTATAAAGATAAATACTTACAGTGAACACGTGTAAAAAGTACTGTTATACCGTTTTATACTAAAAACTGCGTTCAGAAAAATTACAACCTCTTCTATTATAATAAAAAACACCCACGTGTGTGTGTTTCGTTAATAAAGACCGATAAGGAAGATTTTATAATTTTTTTATTTAATTTTTCCAGTATTCTTACATGTTTCCTTTTTGTTAGAGATAAGGAGTGCAAAAATTTCCCATAATTTTCGACTTTCCAAGCGCTTTCAGCTACTTAACTGGCCGTTTTCAAGAATGTTATTTTACGATGTTGTTATTGTGTTCTCATGTTTGACTGGAATGTAATGCTTGTATTTTTTGTGTTTTTTAAAAGGAGAGTTCTTTAAAGCTATACCGTGATAGTCAGTTAAGTGCCATACGTGATACACGCTTTGGGCGATTATGTCTCAAAAGCGACATGACTTACTGGGTAAAAGATTATCCTGCAGTAGGTTGCCATTGCTTTCTGTGGTAGCCAAGGCTAAATAACCCAATCTGTCCTCTTATTAACCCATAACTGGAGGGAAAAGACGGATGAATACCTTTCCCAGGGGTATTTGTGCGTAAGTGAATGCAAAGAATTTAACTAGAATTCGAACTTGGCACCCCAATCTCGCTTTTCAAGTCGATATCCACTGCACTACAACGCATATCCTGAAATGAGCCAAATGGGTTTTATCCGGGAGGGGAGTGTCTGACAACGATTCTTAGAGGTCTCGCGCGCGACCACGGGAAAACTTGTACGGACGGTCGGTCTAATCTGAAGGAAGCCGACTATGAAGGAAACCAACTCGAAAAAGACGACTAAGACGACGACCACCAGGACATCGACGAGCTGAGTGAAACAGAAAAGGGCAAGAGATCGCTCGAACGAAGAACCGACACCTTACCTGCGTGCACAAAATACGACGAAAGCGGCAAAGACGGCAGTGCGCTGCGGCGTTGGCAGTAGGAACGAGATGAATGACGAACAATCAGAGAAAGTTAACAGCAACTGTGAGATCAGATAAGCAAAGAAAAAAATGAAAAAGAAAAAATAAAAGAGAGAGAAACGACACGCACAGGCGTACCGCCGTTTCACGTCAACTTACCGACCTCGAGACGCCAATCGACACAAATGGACATTCATACCAACAGTCAGTTAAGTACCATACGTGATACATGCTTAGGCGATCATGTTTTTGAAAGAGACATGACTGACTGGGTAGAATATTATCCCACAGTATGTTGCCATTACTTTCTGCGGTAGATTAGTTGCCAGCCAACGTATGGCACTTAACCGAGGCTGTCGCTATATTACCAGGTCTGTTCTATGATTAAAGTTGACTTGCTGACGTCACACTTAGTAGTGTTGTTTTACTACCCGGCGTCCGTTAGCGTTAACTTATTTTCAGAACCAAATTGCAAAGGGAATTATAAAAATGGACCGAATGTTCATTGTTTTTCGTTTCCAAAAAATAAACATTTATTTGATAAATGGAAACATGCCATTAAAAGGGAGAATTTTGCTACAAGTCCATTTAGCAAAGTGAGTAGTTAAAATTTTATCACCATTTATTTCAACAGTCGCTAAAATCAAAATTTGCCGTAGCACAAGAAAGAAAGCACTTTGTTTATAATATACCTTTTAAATTAATATAATAAAATAAGATATTATTTTTATTTCTTTGAATAAAATTGAAATAAAAATTATCTTAAAAAATATCTGAATTAAAAAAATAAAATTTATGGCTATTCGTTCGTAAGTTTTTTTTTTTTTCGAAATGTTTTAAGACTTAAACTGAAGCCGAAAAAAGTTGTTAAACATTATATTTTCTAAAAATATTTGAATTAATATTTTATTGATATTTTATTTAAGAAAATAATGTTTTCTCTTCAATGAAATGTTTAAAAAAATGCTTAGGAATAGAAAGTAAAATCTTACTTAACTTTTCTATACTTGCAACTTTTATGAATCGTTTTTAAACATGAAAAAATATTCCTGAATTAAATTTTTTTTATTCTTTTTCCTGTATTAACAAAAACTACAAAATTTATTTTTTAGTCAATTTTAAAAGAATTTGTTTTATTTTTAAGGTTTTTTATTTGAAAACTCCGTGAAATTATTTCTTACAAAAGTCAAGAAATCACTATTACCGAAAATTAAAACATGAAAATGATGATTTAAACTTTGTTTAAACCTTTTATTTCTGAATATTTTTTTAATTTATTTGAAACATACAGGCCTAAACCACACCACACTTGAATTTTAAGACCTAATTTTTAAAATATTTAATTTTTAGAAAATATTTAGCACAAAATGAACACCCTCAAAAAATATTTTCCAAACATTTTTTTCCTATTTTTGATAATTTGAAGTTAATTATCGATATTAATCCATAGAAAAAATTGTAAATAAAAAATTAGAATTTTAACTGAAGAATAAATCTTTTATAGTTGGTTTAGGGATTTTTAATCCTTAAAAAATTAAGTAAAACATTAACCAAAAAAGAGTTTTGCAAAAAATGATTTTTTTTTATAAACAGTTTAACATCATAAATGAAAAAGAAACATTAATTTTTACTTTTTTTTCATTTTTTACAATTAAAATATTTAAAAAATGTAATTGAATTACCAAAGGATTTTTTAGGTGTATTTTTTTTTAAAGGTAAAAATTTATCTTTTTATTTCATCCAGCCAGTAGGATTAACAATGGATTCAATCAAAATATTTCAAAATATTATTTTAAAATTCGAACACCGTTGTTTTTTAGCAGAATTTCCCTAAAGACAATTTGTTGATATTAATAAATCTATTGGATTAAAAGTTCTCAAGACGTTTTTAAAAATCTATTTCAGATTTAGCTATCCTATCGTTAATTCGTTCGATTCATAATTATTTATTGCTGTTATGCCGTTTTAAAAAAAATGGAAATGTTATAGTTGTAAAAGTTTAGTATCAGAAAGAGACCTGATAAACAGTTATTTTCAAGGAATTAATAGAGGTTCTCTGTTATATCACAATGATGTAACAACAAATTTAGTACTATACAATTATATTGTTATTAATAAACTTGTAAAGAATCCTTCTTTTCTTCATTCAATGAATCAAAGAAAATTGTCTATGTACATAACATTGGATGTTTTGGCTAATGATGAACTTCTTTTTCATGTTGACTCATGTGGTGAAGGTCACAGCATTGAAAAAATGATTATCTGGAGCTCTTCTAATGCATTATTAAATAATTTTTGTAACAAGGAAAATGATAATATTACTTGTAAGAAGTTAAGTAAAAAAAGAAAACTTCGAAAAAATTCAACTGAATTTTAAGACATAAAAAACTTTTATAAGCTTGATTTTTAAAAAATAGTAACTTAAACTTATTTAGTTTGAATTAATTTGCTTGAATTTAAATTGTTGCATTTTTTAATATTTTTAATTAATTTGCTTATTTATTGTTGCTTCTTGTTTGTTCCTAAATTCTAATGGTTACTTGATTGCTATATTTGAGTGATTCTGATTTAAAAATTCTTGCAATTAAAATAAAAGTGATTGTGATTTTTCATAATTAAATTAAAAATATGAAAATTTAAGCAGTGTTTGTTAAATTTTTAGAATTTAGACGAATAAACGAAATTTTTTGTCTTTAAAACTGTTTATTTACAAACACGACCGACAGTCGGTAGTCAACAATAATGTTTATATTTTCTTATTAATTATTGTTTTCCTTATTTTTAATTAAAACCAGCATAAATCAAAAACATGTCTTTCTTTTTTTTCTTGTTACATTTTAAAAAGTTTTAAAATCTTTATTAAAAAAAAAAAACGACTTTGTGATTATCAACATTGTCATGAAGTGAGAGACACGGCTGCTACGCTAATTCATGACTCTACTACCGTGACGTCACATTTCATCGCTTCGACCTTGGTAATATATAGCGACGGCCTCGACTTAACTGACTGACTGACAACACTGTAAATTGCAAAAAGCAGAAAACAGATCAAAATCAGTCAAAAAAGAAATGACTAACAAGAAATAAAAGAAAAATCTGACCAAACTGACGTCGTTATTTTTTTTAAAAATCGTATCACCCCGAGCAAAGCGGTAACGCCACTGATGTGCAGGGGGCTACGTAATAGTGAAAAGATTGGAAAAGAGAAAGCCGGAAACCACATCCTAAACAGGGAACAAGGGATGAGCCTCTTAACCTGTTCAATAGACGTGGGTGGAGTGTGAACCGGGCGATGAATGTCACAGCAATATTGTATGGGTCTGATGGCTGGGCTATAGATTGGGTTTTCTCATGAAAATATATCAGCGATACGATTAAGAAGACAAAAGGGAAAGGGAAATAATGTTTTCGGCAGGTGAATGTAATGAAATATTTTTATTTCTTGGAGAAGACTTCTTTGTGGTACAGGTCAGAATCCAGAAGACTTAACCTAAAGCTTATATTCAATGTCTCTTTACATTCTACAAAAGTGACTGCTGCCCGCTTTACAAAATAAATAAATAAATAAATAAATAAATAAATAAATAAAATAAAACACCAAATTAATGGAATGGCTTCCATTCTCTCCAGATTTAATAGGAAATGTGTAGTTCAGCATTAAAAAAATGAAAATCAATATACAAGCAAACATTTCTGGGTAAAAATTATTTTTAAAACAGCAGCAACTTCTTCTACGCTAACATTTTTCTCGCACTTACACTCTGTGGAACTCTCTTTCGTTTACTTGCATCCCTGGTAGCTACATTCTCCAAAAGTTTAAAGGCAACGTCATTTGCCATCTTTTATTTCCTTGAATCCCATCCATCTCTTATACTTCCTTTGAAACCCCATGTACCTTGTTTATTTTTTTAGTTCTTGATTTTGTTTTCTCTCACTGTAACCCTCTGCACGCCAGTGACGTTTCTGCCTTGCTAGCGGGGTGAAATGAGTAAAAAAAAAAAAAAAAAAAAAAAAGTAAAAGCGATCAACGATTGAAAGGGTGGTGAATGTTTCAGAATGTCGAAGAGCCTTTGCATTTATTTATAAATAAATAAATTCACTTTACTCTTAATGCATAATAAAAGCTGACACTTCCAAAAAATTATTATCAATATTTTAATGATAATGCTGACACTTACATGTTATATTGTTCATATAAAGAGTAAAATATGAGTAAGTACAAATTGTATTATGTAGGTTATTGACTGGTGTAATAAACTCTGATAGAATGTACATTAATGAACGAAAGAAAGACACTAGCTTACGCTGAAAATGGACTTGTTCTAGGTGAGTACCTGGATACATCACAGAGTGGAATTACTGCAATTACAAGTTTTCTTGGTATTGAGGCTCACAATCCTGACAAATTGGAAATACTGATTAATTTGTTTTACTTTTCGCCTACCATCATTGTGGAGAGCATTACTTGTGATTCAGCTATGCAAACCTCTACGTCAAGTCCATGTTTGAAGTATTCACAAGTCGTGAAAAGTGTGTGTATGTGTGTTTGTGCATGAGAGAGAAGGAGAGAGGGAGAGAGAAAAAGGGAGAGAGAGAGAGAGTGGGGGGGAGAGATGTGGGCTATAGATGAATCTCTAGAGGGGATTTAGTTACTCAGAAAAGTTCGGAATTTCAATTCTGTTAGCGTTTCACGAAATTTGAATGATTTCATATGAAATGCTTTTATCAATTGCTTGAACTGCATATGGACGTGCATTGTGGTGCAGTGAATATCGGCTCGGAAAGAGAAATCTGGAGTTCGAATTCCAGTTGAATTTATTGCATTCACTTACGCGCAAATAATCTTGGGAAAGGTATTAATCCTCGGCTTCTCCCTTGAAATTTGGGTTAAATAATAGGACAGATTGGGTTCTATAGCCTTGGTTAGCAACCAGTCTAAGGCAGAAAGTAATGGCAACCTACTGAGGGATAATCTTCTGCCCATTCAGTCATGTTTCTTTCAAGATATGATCACCCAAGCGTGTATCATGTATGTCACTTAACTGACTGATATTGTATCTCATGTGTTCAATTTGGTAATAAATTCAATAGTTCTGTCAGGTAACTTTAATTTCGGGCCTACAGGAAAAATTTAGTCTGCTACTCTACAAATAAAACCTTAATCTAGAAAATTTCTTTTGTTTACTAACTCTCCTTGAGCCAAGAATAATGGAAACTCCGACGAGGGGAGTTGGTGCAAACTTTCAGTGCCCTTCCTTACAACTTGGGTCACAAGTAGAACAAAGCTGAGAAAGAGAAAGAAAAAAGAAAAAAACTAATAGATCAACTGAATCGTGCTATTTTTGTGTTGAAATGTCTTAAGCTCGGAGCTTTTGAAAAGAAATATGACTGGGGTCGGTAACAAAAAATTCAGTGGACTCACTCATTTCAAACAGAATTTTGCTTCAGCTCCGTCAATTTCGACCTCAAACGAACTTTCTTCAATCGTCTATCTGGTTTCCCTTACAACTAAAACCAGAACTGAACGTATGCATGTAAATCTCGTTCGTCTCTCGCTCTGTATGTAAATTTCCGCTTCTTTCTTCGTATGTAAATTTCCTTTCTCTTTTTCGCATATATAAATATATTTATATTTAAACTCCAATATTTGAAAAGAATATTCATTTCACTAAGTTTTTTTATGAAACTATTTCAAATTACACTAACTTTATTTCCTTTATTTTTTTCTTCGTGTGTTAATTGTTTGGTTTAAACCTCATAAATAAATTCATCGCCATTATTATTCTGTTATCCATGCATGTGTTGAATTAATTTATTTCGAAATTTAAAAAAATCGAATTTTGTTCGGGGAATTCACAGTAAGTTTAAATGTACTTCTAAATAAATATTAACTTTTGGTTTCTTACAAATCTGTCATTCCTTTTACTATAGAAGAAGGAAATGGTTTATGTTGCAGAGGATTTAGGCATAAATGGGAATGACGAGACGCTAACTGTACTTGGACCGGGAGTTGACACTTGAGAAGGTTGCAGCTGGAACGATGTTGAGTAAAAGCAAACCAGAAATATGAAGAGTGCTCCAAAATTGACTTTTAAACACCATTAAACTGCATTCTTTAATTATTGCGTTTTGTTTATTAAAGGGTCCTGGGCATGCCGGTAAACTGCATCCGGCAGCAAGGCATCTGATTAGGAGGTTGTGAGGAGCATAGAACCACCTCTTAATTGCTGTTGTTCCCAGTTTCACCCTGAGCCGGAGTGATAGCACCTGTTAGGGTCCTAACTATGGGAAAATAGTTCACCCCCAAACTGGGGTCAAAACACTATGAAAGTATAGAAATACACTTTTATAGAAATACTAGCAGTATAGCCCGGCGTTGCTCGAGTATAATGAAAACTTTTATATATATATATTATCGATTTTCTGCACTATTGTAAGAACTGCAACCTTGAAACTTGTGAATATCGTTTCTTATGTCTTTGTCTATGAGTGTATCAAATTTGATTAAAATCGGACCCCTCCTTCTATAACCCGATTTTTTCGATTATCGATTTTCGATATTTATCGGGGGTACCTTGACACAAAACCTAGCTAAGAACATTCGCAAACTCTTATAGTACAACTGTGTAAATTTTCAAGAAAATCGGTTCAGCCATTTCAGAGTTTATAGGTAACGGATACACACACAGAGACACACACACACACACACACAAAGTTCCATTTTTTATAAATAAGTTTAGATATACATAAAAATAAACTTTTATAGAAAAATATACAATTTTTTAAGGAAAAATATTATCAACAATATATTTTTGAAGAAAATTTTTGACCATAACACATTTTTGAAGGATAACAATTCTCAGCAAAACATTTTTGAATACAAAACTAGAAGACATTTTCAGTTTTCTAAAATAAAAAATAAAAACAAAAAAAATTCATTAAAATCTGATTAAATCAACCTTCTCAATATAACCGAACATTAAAAAATAACTTAAAACCCCACCTTTTTGTCATTAAATAACCCACAGAGGTTGATATACCGTTAAACAAAACTCACACTCACTCACTTGTTTATGAAAGGTCTTCCAGAATGTAGATCACATTCAACAGATTCCCGGTTAAGCTTGTAGTATCGAATATTTTTGTTGAGAGTGAATACCCGAGCTTCAAATAAAAGCTTCACTGTGAACAGGGCAATCATATAATAAATAAATTCACTCCATTGCGTTTTATGTGAAAGTGTTTATTCACAGATGACGTCTAATATTACGACCGTCAATCAGGTTCTCAAAAAGAGAATATAAAATATTTTTAAGCTTCAAAAAACTTTGTTATTTTATAAACTTATTTATCCCCAATGTTGCTTATTGGTGTATACCTAACTACATACAGGAATAGGCTGTTCCTCACGACCTACGGGTAGAGCCTCACCTGGGGAGTAGCCCTGACCCTGCCTTGTGCAGAGTCAACTAGATATTTTCGGCAGAGCTTAAGGGCTCGGAGACCTCAGTTTAAAATGTCCTTGTGCCGCATTCCGCCTATGTGAGGAGGCAGATAAATACAGAGTAGAGTGATTATACTGATTAGCACTTATCGATCTCTGTCTTCCTCACTGCCTACGGACAGGAGGAACCCAGACAATGCCCCGACGAAGGGTAGAGCTTCGTCTGGGGAAAAGCGACAGTAACTCTGACTCAGCCTTGTTGTACAGGGTTCAACGTGATATTTTTGGCTGATGTAAAGGGCTCGAATCCCCTTTTGTGTCGTATCCACCTTGGGCATCCGCCTTCGTGGATAGGTGGCAAATACAGAGTATACTGACTACTAGTCATCTCTGTCTGTCTTCCTCACTGCCTACGGGCAGGAGGCACCCAGACGGGGATTCGCTGAAGGGTAGAGCCTCATCTAGGGAAAATCAACCGTAGCCCTGACCCGGCCTTATGCAGGGTCAACTGGATATTTTTGGCCGAGCTTAAGGGCTCGAAGACCTGATTTTAAAAATGACCTTGAGCCGCATTACGTCTATTTGGAGAAGCAGATAAATACTGAGTAGAGTAGTTATAATTACTAGCAGTTATTACCAGTGCATCTACTTCATGCATCGTGCGAGTTTTGTATTTGTAATATACTATTATTCCCAACCTCCGTTTTGGTGATTACTCACGCAGTAACCTTTAAGGGTTACAACACTGGCAACGAAGATAGTGAATTGACCAAAGTACAATATTGGCAATGAAGATTGTGCAATGGACCGAAATGCAACATTGACCTCGAAGTTTGTTCCGTCGGCAATAATACAGAATTTAATAACGAAGTTTATGGTGTTCACCAATACAACATTTTGTTGACGAGGATTTTGGTGACAAAAATTTTGGCCGACCTTAAGAAAAAAGAACACGATCACAACATTTTTGTGACGAAACTTAGGCCGTACTCAACTAAACGTTCGCTCTACGAACATATTATCGATATAAACGCACATAAAAATGTTATCAAAAATTAAACAAAGGTTTTAATGTAAAATACAACAAGGAACATTGGTAGAGAATGATCAAAAGTACAATATATATATATATATATATATATATATATATATATATATATACTAGAAAAAGAAATAGGGTTTTTCCAACGAGAAAAATTGGTATACAATAAAAAGTGTGAGAAGCCGTGAACGTTTTGTTTAAACACTTTAAACAAAACGTTCACGGCCTCTCACACTTTATATATATATATATATATATATATATATATATAAAGCATTTCTTAGGACTACAAAAGATTTTCAAGGATTACGTGATATTAATCAGTTGTGCATAACACAACAGTAAAAAAAGGAAAAGAATATGTAAAAATACATATTTGTCAAAAATATGGAGGAGTTTAAAAATGAATTGTTGGAAATTATAAGGCATCAGCTAGAAAAACAAAAACAGCTAGAACAAAGGCACGAAAAATTCAAGGAATTGTTTATGAAAGAGCGGAAAATGTTTTCAAGTAACATTAATAATGATTTGAGTGTCTTTTCTCAGGAAACTATCGTGAAAGCGATAACAGAGCTTAACTGCAGGCCTGAGGAAGACTTAACTTTACAAGACGGACTGCATAAATTGGTTCGACCAAAAAAAGGTTAGCCTGGTTTTACAAAAGTTAAGCAATGTCGAATATACGCAATCTATGAATTATATTATACGAAAGAAGGTAAGTGGCTCAACATTTAATGAAACTATTGCATTAAAACTTCATGATTCCATAAAAAATGGAAGCGTATGAATTTATTGAAAAATGACGAGGAAGACTTCACTACGTTCGCAAGTATAGTTAATAATCAATGTGAGGAATTTAAATTGGCAGAGCTAAGCCATGGCAATTTCAAATGCTTAATATTTGCGCAATGTTTAGTGTCAGCTAAAGACGAGGAAATCAAGAGGATTGTTCTAAATAAACTCGAGATCGAATCCAACTTGACTCTGCAAAACCTGGCAGAAGATTTCAGAGATAAACATTCGGCAGGACGTTAAAAATATTGAAATAAGCTCTGTGTCGCACATAAAAAAGGTGCGGCATAAAAATAAAAGCTTGAAGGAAAAAAACATTACATAAAACTCCTGCTATGCTTGTAGAGGAATACATTTCTATAATGTTTGTCCATTTAAAAACAAGGAATGTTTTCGTTGTGGCAAAAAAGAACACATTAAATTTCATTGCAAGACGAAAATTAAAAAGCGAGTAAAGAATTTCGTTATAGTGACTAACGATAATGAAACTTCAAATTTGTACAGGTGAAAATACCGAACAAAAATATCAAGTTACAACTATACAGTGTTTCTGATTTAAGCATAATAAATGTTTATACTTGGATGAAAATAGAAACATCAACATTAATAGTTTTTAAAAAATAGCTCGTAACGTCACAGATGTGAAAATTAAATTCGTAGGTGAATTTATTGCGAATGTAATGTTAAACATGTGCATTGTGGTGCATTGGATATCGGCTCGGAACGAGAAATCGAGGGGCCGAGTTCGAATTCCAGCCGAATTCCTTGCATTCACTTACGCGCAAATACCTATGGGAAAGGTATTAATCCGTCTATTCCTTCCAGTTATGGGTTAAATAACAGGACAGATTGGGTTCTATAGCCTTGGTCGGCAACCAGTCTACCGCTGAAAGCAATGGCAACCAACTGCGGGAATCTTCTGCCCAGTCAGTCATGTCTCTTTCGAGACATGATCGCCCAAGCGTGTATCACGTATGGCCCTTAACTGACTGAATGTTAAACAAAAAGACGTTAAAATTGAAAATGTTCGTAATGAAAAACACGAATATTTTTTGATACAGATTAGATGGAAACGTATCCAACCAGTTCATTTTGCCAAAAAGTGTGTTTTATGAATGAACAGAGAATCTAAAAAGAGAATTAAAAATAAATTTCCAGCGTTATTTTCTGGTGGGTTTGACAGGTGTAACAAGTTAAAAGCAAAATTCGAGCTGAAAGAAAGCGTTCAATCTGTTTTCAAAGAGAAAAGAAACATACTCTTTTGCGTCGATCAAACATATAAACGACAAGCTTGATAGACTTTAAGAAATTGTTATTTTGTCTAAAGTCGAGCATAGCGACTGGACCGACATTATATATTTAAAAAAGTCGAGGGAGATATGCATCTGCGCAGATTTTTCTAAGGACTTAAAGAATGCTCTGAAAGATTACTACTACCCACTTACGGGACCGGAAGAGGTTTTTGCGCAGCTTAGCGGAGGTTAGATTTTTTTTCAAAAATAGACCTAAGAGACGTATATTTTCAAATTGAAGTCGATGACGAATGTACAAAAGATTTTACTATCAATGCACACAGATGATTATATAAATTTAATCGTTTACCGTTTGGCATTAACGTCGCTCCAGCTATCTTCCAGATATGAACACGATGCTAAGTGGTCTCGACTTTGCAATCACATACCTTGATGATATTTTACTGAGAAATGAAGATACAAAAAACATATTTTTGAGGTGCTTTAAAAGATTCAGGATTATGGATTCAATAGTGTGAATTTTTTTATGGACAATATTAAATATTTGTAATATATTATTAACAAGGATGGCGGAAGACCTGATCCAGCGCGTGCTTGGGATGTTAAGAACATGCCTGCTCCTAAAAATCTGAGCTCCTTACAGAGTTTTCTGGGGTTAGCTAGATACGACAATGTTTTTGAGAAAAATTTGCATCGTTTGAGAGCGTCGCTGGATAAATCTTTGAAGAAAGACTCAAAATGGCCTGAACGTCGGAGTGCCAGAAAGCATTAATATATATATATATATATATATATATATATATATATATATATATAATTAAAATGTATTTTTGGCACACTATGATCCTAAAAAAGAATTGATTGTGGCAAATGACGTGAGTGCTTATGCTATCGGAGCTTGTATTATGCATAATAGAATTGTAAAATCATAAAAGAATTGTATTATGCATAAAAGAATTGATTGTGGCAAGTAACGCGAGTGTTTATGTTATCGGAACTTGTATTATGCATAAATCCGATGGGGTTACTGTTAAACCGATCGCACATGCATCCAGGGCGCTTCTTTCGACGAAAAACATACTCAGTGACAGAGAGTGAAAATCTACGGATTCTCTTTGCCCTGAAAAATTCCATAGATTTATTCACAGGAGAAAATTTATATTGCAGACGGATCTTGAACTGTTGCTAGCGATTTACGGATGAAAAAGGTTTACCGATTCGTGCAGCTAACAGATTGCAACGATGAGGAACCATTCTTTTAAATTATGACTTTAGAATGGAATTTTGGCCATCGAATATGCTAAGTCATGGGGACGGATTGTCCAGATTGATCCCAAAGAATAATGAACTCTTCAAAGATACTGTTATTACTGCTCTACAATCGGAAGTATAGATTAAAAATATTTTGTGCAATACTGTGCAGCGACTACCTGTAATATTAGAGGATATATAAAAAAGAAAGCACTGGATGTCAAATTAATTATTGAAATGAAAAATAAATTAAAAGACAAAAATCAAAAAAGGAGCTTGAAATTTATTCAATATGTGACGACGTTCTCATGTATGGCGAAATAGTAGTGGTACTTCTAGCACTAGAAAAAAGGATTCTGAAGGAATGCCATGCAAAACACCCTGGTATATTAAGTATGAAGAGCGTAACGAGAATCTACGTTTACTGGCGCAGCATGGATAGCTACATTGAAACTTTGGTAAAGTCATGCAAAAGCTGTGCTTTGGCAGCAAAGGCGCTAATAATCAAGTTTAGTTTATGGCCAGAAACTGACCGTTCTTGGTCACGTCATCTTATTGATTTTACTGGTCCAATAAATGGATCATACTATCTTATTGTCGTAGACAGCCTTTCCAAATGACCAAAGATTTTCAGATGTAAGAGTTCAACTACACAAGTAGATTAAGTTGTTTCTGATAATGGTACGCAATTTGCAACGAAATATGTAGAGACCTCAGTTATGTTTATCAAATAAGGTCTTATGCCAAACAACCAAACTTTCTCCAATTTAAAATGATCAGAATATTAAAATGATAAAACTGTCTCGTTTGTATAAGTAGGTAAAAATTTATTTAGCGAACAGAATAACATCCAATTTATATATATGAAATTATTAAACGGTGAATATATTCTATTAAAGGGTTTAAAAATTCAGAGTTCGTTTGCTTTAGCGAGATGTGATTTGTGCAGAAATGGATAAATGTTTCGCTGTGAGTATCAAATCAACAAATAGTAGTGAAGTCTTTGTTCCTCTCTTTCTTTCGTGGATGGTGAGAAGGTGAAGGAGAAATAAAAAAGCAGCACAAAAGAGAAAGTGGGAGAGTGCAAATGAGGGTCGCCGGGACATTTGTGTCCGAATGACGTCTGATAATTCTCTTGCTACATTGTGACAGATGCCCTTTCTCTTCTCTACTCCTTTGCTCTGTTTGATTCAAATTTCTTACACGGTTTATATCAAAAAACGATTTGTCGCCCCTACTATTATTAAAAACAGCACAAAAGCACGTCATAAGCAGTCACACAAGAAAAAAATTAACAGCACCAAAAACATACCGTTTTGAAAATGATGAAAAAGTGTGCGAAAACGCTTAGGACAATGGACATTACGGAAAATCTTTGCACTCCCACCGAAGGAAAAAAGTATGAGAATGCTGGAAAAACTTAATTACATTTTAAAACATTTCATAAAAGAAAAGTTGCTGCCCAAATATGCATTAATTGAAAAGTATTAGGTGAAACTGTAATCTGAGAATTCCCCGTTTAAAGATAAAGGTAAAATATGTTTTTAACATTTGAATAAATATTCATGTATATATAGAGATAAAAAAAACATTTAAGTCAATAGATTTTTCTCTTGCCTTCTTTTTTAATTTATTTAATTTATTTCTTAATTTTCTCTTTTTTTATTATTTTTTACTTTTCTTTTATTTCTCCAGCGTCCTTTCTTTTTACGTTTATTAAGAATTTCTCTGTTTTTTTAAACAAAATACCCACGAGGAAAATGGTATTTCTCACTCATTCAAATTGTAAATTACGCCTAAATCTAAACTCAGTCGGAAATCACATTAAAGTTTGAGTTTTGACCTATTAAAAATGCCTGAATTATATTTGTTAAAAAGAAAGACAGATCGAGACTAATTCGTTCAAAGGAGTTGAATTATCTTGATTTAACATCTGCAAAAAATCAACAGCCAAATCTCAAATTTCATTGGACAAAATTACGTTGAAATGTTGATTTACTAGTTTATTTACGAGACCCTTACCATTAATTTTCTTCAAAGTCATACATTCTATGATGTCTTCTTCTTCTTCTTCTTCTTCTTCTTCTTCTTCTTCTTCTTGTGCTGTGTCCCTTCGGGACGTAGGCGATCATGGACTTCCACTTGGTTCTGTCTCTTGTCACTGTCAGCATTCTTCCTCTTGGTATTTTCCCAAACCCCGATCTGCCATCCATTTGCTCAGGCCTATCAAGTATGTCTCTCTTTCCTTCTATCTGTCCTTTGAGTATTAAATTCTCCAGACCCTCCTTCCTCGTGACATGTCCCAGATACCGCATTTGTCTCTTTATATTAAGTATAAGTAGTATAAGTCTTCTCCTCGTTTCCATCCTCTCCAACACCTCGTCATTAGTTACCTGCTCAGTCTATGGCATCCCCAGCATCCTTCTGTAAAACCATATTTCTGTTGCGTGAAGCCTCTCCTTCATCATTGAGTAGATCGTCCAGCATTCACTGCCATACAGAAGAACAGATATCACATAACAATCCCATAATTTCTTCTTTGTTTCTAATGAGATTTTTCTGTCTTTCAGTACTTTGGTTAGATTTTGAAATGCATCCTTGGTCTTGTCTTGGGCTTTGGAGTGTTCATATTCGACCAGTGGTGGAAATTTGTGTAACGTTAATCAGATGAAGATCTGGTTTTAGGAAGATTATAATACCGTGAACTTTTCATCAAGACATTCCTCATTCGCTTACACACATTAATTGTAGGTTCTTAATTTATGAGTTTAGTGCTCGGTATGTCTTACTATATTTTTGATATTATTACTATTATTACTATTACTATTATACTACCTTTTTGATATTATTGTCGCCTTTTTATTATCTCTCGAATTTCCTCTGTCATAGAATCGTTTCTTTCTTGTCTCGTTTTTTTGGTGAGGGAGGGATAACCCCATTCGCCAACATTCCTAGTGTTCTTCTCAGCACGTTCTATTATAATTTTGTAGCCTCTTTCAGATTGCATTAGTCTTATTTCAACCTCCTTGCAACTTGGGTCCTTTAGAAGTTTATCTTATTGCAGTTTAGGCGTTGATTTGCACTTTTTTGTTTCCGATTTTTTTGTTTCTATTGTTTGATGTAATGTACGACTGGAAGATGATCGCAGTCGGTAGTTAGGTATGTTTTGCGGCGCAGAACTGCGTTTCTGAACCTTTTGTTGATAGTGACATAATCAATCTTTCTTTTTGTTTCTTCCTGGGCTTTTCCATGTTCACATCTGTCTTGGGTGTTGGCCATTGTTGGTAACAATGATTTCTTTTTATTTGCATAAAGCTTTGATGTTGTCGAGTGGCTTGTAAATGGTATCGATTTCCTCCTCCATGTACTCTGCGCTATCAGTAAGTGTACAATGATAACCGTTAAAAGGGCAGCTTTTTTACTTTAACTAACAGAATTCTGGCAGTATCCGAAAGTACATTCGAAGTGGAAGCTGCACTGGCCAAATTGAGAAGAAACAAAGCAGCAAAACTAAACGGAATTGTAATAGAAATGCTGACAGACTTAGACAGGGTCTCAGAAATAAAAATGAGATGACAACAATGGCGATATACTGGTGGACCTAAGCAGATCAATTTTCATAGCACTACCTAAGAAGTCAGGTGCAAAGTAATGTGAACCACACCAAAAAAGAAGGCTACAAAATGCCACATACAGGTCGAGGAAACCAAAATAAAACAGGTAAAGAAATTTAAAAATTTGTGAAGTGTTCTAGCAGAGGATGTAAAGTGCGACACTGAGAACGCATTTGAAAAGCTAACCAGCATACTGAGAAACAGAAATTCTCATTAGAAACAAAGAAAAACAATGCTAAACTTTTATATAATATCTGTCCTTGTATATGGGAGCATATGTTAGACGATCTCTTCAAAGATGAAGGAGAGGCTCGAAGCAACAGAAATGTGGTTCTATAAAAAGATGCTGAAGATACTATGGACCGAGCACGTGAGCAATGTGTTGGAGAGAATGCAAACAAGAAAGGAACTTCGAGTTAGCATGAGGAAGGCACAGTAAGGGTTTCTGAGATACGTAATGAGGAAGGAAGGTTTGTAGAATTTAATACTCACAGGACGGATAAGGAGGAAAGAGAGACAAGGGAAATCAGCGCAAGTAGAAGTCCATGATCGCCTACGTCGTGAAGAGGCACGGCACATGAACAAGAAGTGGAGGTATCTACATTTAGCCAATTCAAGGTTGGTCCTAGTAGAAAAAAAAATAGATAAAAAAGATAAAAGGACGCAGTACTCACACTTGCACAATGCGTACGAAGCCAATCCAGTTAGTCAAATGCGTCGTCTTTTAGCAAGTTGGCATCGTTTAAAGAGGAATTAACTTTACTATTTTTTATGCCTAAAATGCTCCTCCATTCCTGCTTTGGTATGTTTATAGATCTCAAACGGATAAAGAAAGAAGGAAATATCGATTTATATATACATAACCTACATGATTCGTGCGTAGATTGTGAATTTAAAATGTTTACATTAAGAGTGAAACTGGAAGAAAATAAGATACATTTTCATCACCTGATGTTCTTTTATTTCCGAAATAGAAAATAAGTTATACAAAACACTCCCCAAAGAAAAAGAAAAGATATGCACCAGTTATAGGTATCATAGCTGAGAGTACTGTTTGTAAATGGTTCGTTAGGTCTAGAGGTGGAATTTCTAATCTGAAAGATAAGAACATTATGATAGGCTTGCAGTCATTAGTAATGATTCAATTGAAACGCTAATTAAAATAATTCAGTTTATATTCCTCATATGAATATTATAAAGCATTTCAAAATGTGGAGAAGAGAAGCACCAGATGATCTTGGCAATATTTCTCAGAAACTTCAGAAATAAACGAACAGTATCAAAATTAAAAAAACAAACAATACATGTTCATGTATTTGACTCTGATTGGAGCGAGTTCTTTGTAAGTTCAGGTTGGCGAGAGTTCGTTCGGCTCGGTACTTGATAGATTGGTACTTGATAGATAGGTAGTGGACGTGCGGTGTGGTGCAGTAGATATCGGCTCGGAATGAGGTATCGGAGAGCCGAGTTTAAATTCCGAGTTGAATTCGTTGCATTCACTTACGCACAAATATTATTGGGAAATATATTAAACCATCTCTTCTCCCTCCAGCTATGGGTTAAATAGCAGGACAGATTGGGTTCTATAGCTTTAGTTGGCAACCAGTCTACTGCAGAAAGTAATGACAATCCCTGTGGGAAAACTTTTCTGTCCAGTCAGTCATATCTCTTCCGAGATATGATCATCCAAGCGTGTATCACTTATGGCACTTAACTGACTTGATAGATTTTGGTAGAAGTCGTGAGTGTGGATATTTTGGACACTTTGCAAACTTGTTACTGATATCAATCTACGGAAAATGTTTTAAGTAGATGATCGCTAGTTTCAAGCGATACGACTGGCTGGTTTCTCTGGCGTCTCCGTCTGCTGTCTGTTTGTTTCTATATGTTCTGGAGCCCTTTCCAAACCACTTGGTGCTGAGCTTGTTTTCAGCTAGCATTGGTAATGGTTAACAATCTTGTCTCACTAAAACTTATTACAACGGAGTAGTGAGCTCGATCCTTACCTAGTACCCCCATACTTTAGGCTTTTTGTCACATCTAAGCGGCGATAGATTGTGCAACGAAGAGGGAACTGCTCCCAACTTTTTATATTCTCAAGTGATTTTAGTCATGTGGTCAGACCGGTCATTTTGCGTAAACTGTTCGAAAAGAAGGTGTTAGTTTTGCGAGAGTATTGAGCACCTGAAGAGAAGTTACCCATATAAGAATAGGGAGGAGAAACCCAGGAAAAACAGCCAGGAGCACCCCGGCATGAAAAAAAGATGATCGGAAACCACTTGTAGTGATAGTGACGAGGGATTATTGCTGCTGGCACCTATGTTCGGGTGGGCAAAGAACCGTAAACACAGTGGAGAACGACTAAGGTGTTTTCCTTGTTGACCCAAGGGGAGAACTCACCTGTAAAGCAATGATTGGTAGGTCAGTAATGAGTACCCTGATAGATACGGGGGCATCGGTTTCCTTAATTAGGAAAAAAATATAGGTCCCTAAAAATTCAGGAAAGAATGAGAAAGCCTGATATAGAGATTACTCAGGCAGATGGCAAACCCATATGGATAGACAGAATGGTAAAATTCCCAGTAAGGGTAGGACGAACTCGAGGTGTCCATAACTTCTATGTCATCCCCGACTTCTGTGGAGAAGTAATTTTAGGAGAGGATTGGTTATATCGTCATAGGGCGCAAGTAAAGTTCAACCAAATCATGTTAATAGTGGCTGGTATAGAGACGCCATTGGGAAATGCTCCAGATGGATCAGTAGCAGTGGTGGTTGAGGAGGATATAAAGCTGCCCCCCTAGTACCACAGTGTCAGGCAGAGGTAGGTTAGTAACAAAGGGAAAGATAAAAAAGGATTTTTCAGTTGATCCTAATTGAGGAGGATGAATCAAGAGAGAATGAAGTTGCCTTATAGGAAACAAAGTTCGAGGCGGCAGAAGTAGTGCCTATTGTGTTGTCCAGTCGGGCACTGAAGATAATCAAAATAATGAAAGAAGAGGAAGTAGAAAGAGCCCTACCATTGAGAGTCATACAACGTGTAAAGTTTGATGAAGTGGAAATGAAAGGATCAAACCTAATAGAAGAGGTAGTAGCCCCTAATAAGTTGAAAGCTAGAGTGGGAGGTCTATTGGCCAAATCAAACAAGGACCTAGGGTTAGTTGCGAGATACCAAATAGAGACAGAGCATGTAGCTTTGAATTCAGCTTGGACCAAATTTATGATGCTAATGACAGGAAGCAAGGAAGTGTAGGGATAATGCTTTGGAAACGTGTACTTCACTAAGTCCTCTATACGTGATGGGTAATTACAGATTATAAGTACCTGAGTTATTCAAAGGAAAAAGAGAGGGGATTAAGAAAACTTGACGAGTGGAGGTATTGACGAAGACAGTCTTGCCACAAGCTATCAGTATATCTGATGGAATATGAGTAGTGGCCATACAAGGGCCAATCAATCTTTCCAGCGTACGTCGGAGAGAGCCCACGGGGACACTGAAGTTAGAACCTCCATTGTCCTTAATAAAATTGCCCATGGGGTGTTTAGTGTTTGAAGAGTCTATCTCCCTACCCCTATATGACGAGAACGAAGAGAAATATGAGGAGAAATATTCACTTGTAGGGAGAATTAACAAAAGTTTAGAAAATTGCACAGAAATATGGGAACCGGTAGTGGTTTCCTAAAGTTACGCTAAAATATGCTACAATTACAGAAACCTATAGAGAGGGTTAATCTAAAACAGTTAGAGGAAAAATTAAATGTTCTGGGAAAAGAAAGCGAAGTATGGGAAGATAATAAAGGGATCTTAATAAGTTGGTTGGCATTAATAGGTACTTCGGTAATTATAAATGCAGTAGTAGTAGTAATATTGAGATTTAAGAAACAAAGGAAAAAGTCAGTGACGTTTAGGCGAGTATGCAATGGGAGTACCGTGTGGTGATTTGCATTCAGTCAGGTCGAGCCAAAACGAAGAAGAAACTAAATTCGATTCAGCAACAGAAGAAGTAAAGCCAACGTCTACTGAGGGAAAACCAAACTTTCTATTGTAAAGAGAAGACTGGTAATCACGAAGAACAAAGTCATAATTCAAACGCAAAATGTAAAGGATGCTATGAACTCCATAAGTACACGAACATGTATAAAAAAGTTAAGAGAAGGGAAGAAACCGTATATATATATATATATATATATATATATATATATATACACGGTTTCTTCCCTTCTCTTAACTTATATATATATATATCCAAACACATATATTACTAAAGAAAAAAAAACGAACCTTTAAGGAGTGCGTTGAACCCCGTACATTCAAAACGCTGCCTAACATAAACAAGAAGGAAGGCGCCTAAAACATTTCATGTCATAAACAGAAGAGGGAGAAAGACATTTAAATCATTGCATGATGAAGAAGAAAGACATCTAAAACGTTGCATGACATGAATAGTAAGGAAGAAAGCTATTTAAAACTTTGCATGATATAAACAAAAGAAGAAGAGAGACATTTTCAACAACGCATGATGCATGACAAATAGTGCTATCTATAGATTCTGTGAGTTTTGGTGTCTCATACACAAGTAAAGGACAAAAATCGGTAAGGAGAGAGATATGACACTATTTTGGGTGCCAAGAAGGAAAGAGAAGGAAAGAGAAGGGAAAGGAAGAACAGAAGGAAGAAAAGTGAGATGGATAACGCTTTTTCAGGACTCAAAGATTCTTATCGCAGAACATCGGAAAAAGCCATTTTCGCAAGAAGTGAGTTTCCCCTTTAGAAAATTTAACGACCATTGAGAGAGACGGCAGGCACCTAAAGAACAATACATGACCCCAGTGACAGCCACTTCCCACTGAGAGAAAGAGAGACAAAAAATTCCCGGAAATAAAGTCTCTTGGCTTTTGTGGAATTTTGCGACGCAAAGAATTAAAGGAGAAACATATGACTTTATTTTCGATCAAAGCTAGATAATGTTTTATAACGATTGTAATGATAAAAACACAAATGCAATACGACCATACACACCGAAAGTAGAAAAGAGAAAAAAAAAAAAAACAGAATTAAAATTTGGCCGTTGGGCTGAAACATGCCCCTTGGGCGGTGGTGAAAGGCACTTACATAGGAGAGAAAGTGACAGGGTTGATCAAATGACCAATGAAATAGCGCCCTGGTGGATTTAGGGGAAAGTGGAAGGAATGTTCTACACCTCTCGAACAATAATGAGAAGAACTTACACAGGAAAGAGGAAGACGGGGTTGATCAGGTGACCAAAAAGGGGATTCATTATTGGTCATTTAGGGATGTTAAATGTGTCTAGGGATGCGTCGCTACCACTCAGAGAATCAATATAAACAGATGAATCAATAGAGTAAACTACCGTAGAGTTGGAGCGGTACGAAGCAAGTTAACATGGAAGATGGAATTATAGTTGTTTGCATGCAATAGTGATAAACTCTAACCAAATACTGTACTGAACAGAACGTAGGTATATAATTAAATTTGCAAAGATTTCCTTTGTTTATTGTGGCTTCCAGCTCTGTCTGGATCATCGATGCATGCGGATTTTCGATGACCTACAACCCAGACCGGCTTTGTGATCAATCAAGTACAAAGTGGGTAGAGCCCGGTTTGGAACGAATTGATCGACTATCTCGAGATTTTGGGCGTCAGCGTGAAGGACCGGTGGTGTGGGGGTTCACAAAGTCTATAGCATTGAAACTATAAACAAAAATATAAATATACAAAAATACAAAAATAAATTTTTACTCTCAATATTTGGTGTATCGTCTTTATTTATTTTTTTATTTAATTTAATTCATTCATTTATTAGAGCAATAAAAGCACACATAATAAGAAACATTCATAACAAAAATAAAAACAGTGGATATATATATATATATATATATATATATATATATATATATATAACCGTGAAATGATAATACCGATTTATTTACTTTTAGTCTTGATATCATCAACCTTAATGTTATTCCACTCTGATATTTTTCAATTTTTCTTTTGTTGGGTTGTCGTCGTTTGTCATCTTTCCATTTAAATATATTCACATTTATTCATATAGATTTATGTTGGATGATATGCAAGGCTAAATACTTTCATTCATTTTCGATATGTTACTTAAATTGAATTTTTAAAAATAAGAATTTTTTCTTAAAGCTTTAATTTTAGCTTAACTGAAAACTAAATGATTGAATTTACTATTTCCAAGAAGTAAAATACTCTGGTGTATTTCAAACAAAAATTATATTGATTGAAATCTAAAATTTTGAGATTTTAAAAGTTTTCTCTATTATTCAGCCATTTTTGCATCGTTCGACACATTTATAAACAAAAGTTAATTCTCGGTTTTAAAAACTTTTCAAAAATAAAATATACATCTGTGACACATTATTTTTGGAAAATTAGCAAATTTAAATAGAAATTAATCTGATTTGAAACAAATATTACTTGTTTTTGCATGAACTTTAGAATAAAAGTATTTCTTAATCACGAAGATCTAGGTCTAAGTCGCTGAGCTTTCAAGTAGGCGTTGACGGCCCTGTCATCAATCATTTTTACATATTTAGCCAAGTATTGTTGACCAGAATTGACATAAATTTATAAAACCTACCTGAACGTTTCGGAAGGGGAACAACCCTGGAAACACGTGTCCTCTTAATGATATGGCATTTATGGTATACAAAAGAAAAGACAGATATCTGCACACAAAAAATGTTTAAACTTTTTTTTAATAACTTGGTGCGCGAAGATTTGTATTAACCTTTCCAATTTTCGATTAGTAATATATTCTTTAGTTATTAACTTAATTTAATCCGTCACTTCTTCCTCCAGCTAGTGTCAAACAGCAGGACAGATTGGGTTCTACAACGTTGGTTAGCAAATAGTCTACCGTAGAAAGTAATGGTAAATTATTGCAAGAAAATCGTCTGCCCAATTAGTTATGTCTCGAAAGGGACATGATCAGCCAAAGCACTTAACTAACTGAATACTCCACCTAAAAATTGTATTTTAATCCTGTTAGAGTTACTTGCTTGATAAGAAAAAGAGGGAAAATTTAGACTCATAAGTCGGAAAAGGATAGACCACACTCAGACGAAAGACTGTCATCTGGGATAAAGGATTGACTGTCCGAGGCTACTATTACTGCGACAGAAAGGATTCGACCACAAGGGTGAGAAAGTTGGAAAAATGATAAAAGACTACTTCAGTTACTATTAATACAACTACTACTAATACTATTACTACTGCTATTACTAAGAAAGAAAGAAAATGAAGATTAACTGTTATAAACTTAAGAGAATTTTCTTTACTAAGAACATTTTTTAAACCTGCGAGATATTTAAGAACTTCTTCTTCTTCTTCTTCTTCTTCTATGTGCCCTGTCCCTTCAGAACGTAGGCAATCATGGTTCTCCACGTCTCCCTATCCCTTGTGGCTCTTCGTATGTTTGCTCCTGTTACACCTCGCAACCCTCGTTCCGTCATCCACCTGATCAGGCCCTGCAAATATGTTATCCGCTGCCTTCCTCTGTCTCTTTTTCCTTCTATCTGGCCTGTCATTATCAGGTTCTCCAAGCTCTCCTTCCTCATTGCATGTCCCAGGAACTTCAGTTATTTCTTTCTGTTGCTCAGGATTAATTTCTTTTTTGTTGCCATTCTTTCCAACACCCCATCGTTCCTTGCATGCTCAGTCCACGATATCCGCAGCGTCTTTCTGTAGAACCACATTTCCGCTGCTTCTAGTTTTGTCCTCATTTTCGATGATATTGTCCAGCATTCACTGCTGTATTGAAGAACTGACATCACATAGCAATCCAGCACTCTTTTCTTTGTTTGTAATGAAATTTTCCTGTGTTAGTACTTTAATCAGCTGCTGGAACGCGTCATTTGCCATGCCAATTCGCCTTCGGATCTCTGTGTCGCACTTTCCATCTCCCGTTAGAACACTTCCTAGGTATTTAATTTTTAAGTACTTGCTTGATTCTGGTATCCCCCACCTGTATTTAGCATTTTGGGTTGCACCTTTTGCTGATGACCATGCATTTAGTTTTCTTAATGTTTATTTGTAGCTATTTTTTGTCACTCTCCACCGATACCTTCTGTAGGAGGTCTTGTAGTTTCCTTTCCGTGTCTGCAATCAGCACTGTATTATCTGCATACCTTATGTTGTTCAAGTTGTTGCCTCCAATAATAAATCCTGGCGTGTCATTTAGGGTTCTTAAGATATTCTCGCTGTACAGGTTGAAGAGATCCAGTGAAAAGACACATACTTGTCTTACGTCTCTTTCTATCTTTGTAAGTCTGCTGAAATCGTTACCTGTCTGTATGCAGGCTGTTTGCTGCCAGTAGAGATTCTTGATTACTCTGATGTCTTTCCCAAAAGTATCGAGGCTGCCGAGCATCTCCATCAATTCTTTTTGTTTTATTTTGTCGAATGCCTTCACATAATCAATAAAACATAGGTACAAGTCTTTCTTCATTTGTATTGCCCTTTCGGAGAGCATCCTAATCATGAATATGGCGTTCCTTGTTCCAGTGTCTTTGACGAACCCGCACTGTTCCTGTCCTATCTCTGGCCTGATTCTGCTTCTCGCTCTATTCATCAGGATTCTGACAGTCACTTTTGTAATGTGACTCATTAAGCTGATAGTTCTGTGCTGTTCACACTCGTTTGCACCTGGTTTCTTCGGCAGTGCTATAAATATCGACTTGCATAGGTCGTCTGGTATTATTCCACTACTATAAATTTCGTTTATTATGTCGGTAATTTTTTCTATGCCATATTCTTCCAGGGCTATCAGCAGCTCTATTACGACGCCGTCTGGACCAGCTGCTTTGCTTATGTTCAGTTCGGCTATTTCAGCTTCCACTTCGGATTTTATTATTTCCGGTCCATCCTCCTCCTTGTGTATTCTCGGTTGTTCTCTACTGTCTCAAAAAAGATCCTTTATATACTCTTCCCATCGCTGGAATATTTCCTCTTTCTCCAATATGATGTTCCTTCCTTGGATTTTATGCATCCTGTTGAGGAGCAGGTTTTTGTCCTGTCAGTTCTCTTATCCCTTTATGCATCTCTGCTTTATTGGTCCTGCTCAGTCTCTCTACTTCTGCGCATTTGTTGTTGGGTCATTCCTCTTTAGCCTGTCTGCATTTGTTCCTTATCTCCCTGTGTAGTTTCTTGTATTCTTCTTCATGTCTTGGCGTTATTTTTTTGTCTCCTTTGCATCCTGTGGAGAATCTCTTCAGTCATTCATTCGTTTTTTCTTCTGCGTCTGATTTCCTTTGGGGCAATGTTGATCGCTGAGGTCACCATCGATTCCTTTAGTGAGTCCCATTTTGAGTGTCCTTTTCCAATTTGTTCTTCATATTTCTTTCTCACGCTGTTACTGTATTTTTTCTGCAGGGTGAGATCATTCACAAGCGTGTCGTATTGCAGCCTTGCTGATGTGCTGGGCTTCTTCAGTCTCCGGAGTTTTATCCTTAGTTTGCAGATGACTGGGACGTGGTCACTTCCGCAGTCGGTACCTGGATATGTTTTGCATTGGACCACTGCGTTCCTGAATCTCTTGTTTATAGTTATGTAGTCTATTTGGTCCTTCATGTCGCCTCCTGGGCTTCTCCATGTCCATAGACGTCGTGGGTGTTCTTGAAACCAGGTGTTCCTAATCACCTGGTCATTGGCACCATTGGACCCATTTTTCTCCTCGTTCATTGCGATCCCCTAGTCCAAAGTTGCCGGTCGTGTCTCCTTCCCTCTCTTTACCTACCTTGGCATTCGAGCCCCCCATTATGATCCTAATTTCTTGGCTTTTGCACTGAGCCTTGGCACTGTCCAGTGTGGAATAGAATGATTCTATTTCGTCTTCCGAACTTTGAGTTGTCGACGCATAAACTACTATGATAGCTATGTTGAAGGGCTTTCCCCATAGTTTAACCAAGAGGACTCTCTCTGAAAGCTGACAGTATCCAAGAACGCATTTCTTTACTTCTTTGTCTAGTATTAAGCTGACCACTTTTCCATTGTTTTTTGCCTCCTGCATAAATTATCCTCTGGGTGTCACTACTGAGGTCTCCATTATTAGGCCATCTGGTTTCCTATATGCCTAGGATATTGATCTTCAGTCTGTCCATCTCCTGCATGACATTCTCTAGTTGTCCGCAGTTGTTAAGTGTCCTGACGTTCCATGTACCAAAAGTAATTTTTCTTTGTTGCGCACAGTCGCGGGGTAATGATCCAGAGACACCTATTGCTCATGTCGCTCTTTTCCGGGCGAGGGACAAATTTTGGAGTAAAATGTCCCCTTTACGCCGTTGGTACTAACAGTCGCCGGATGACGGACAGTTGGCACCTGTTGCCCATGCCGGTCCTTACCGAGCGAGAAGTTGTTTTCTTGGAAAGCAACCCTCTTCACGCTGTTGGTTTTCATATATTTGTTGTGAATAACCATGATTAATCGGAGGGTAGATAATGCAGTGGTATCCTGTTGCCTTCTCCACGGTGATTTATTGAGACACTACCTCTAGTTAGCTGGGCGTTGATTCCTTGAGAGTTCTTCCGCCCTTTGTATGTTTAAATATCTTTTTTAACCTATAGAGTTGGTAACGTCCCGGTTAAAAGAAAAATATTAAGTATGTACTTAGTATAAGTAAAATTGACTAGTCCTGAAGACAAAATAAAGTCACGCTGAAAGATAATATATATATATATATATATATATATATATACAACATGAATTAATCGAACATTTTTTTCTTTACATGAATTAATCGAACATTTTTTTCTTTAACTAGTCTAAATTATAAGAACCTGTTAGCAATAGTTAAGATCAGCATTCGTTACCAGTAGTCAGAAGAATGAAATTTCTTTGCATTTTCGACATTTTGCAAAGACAAATCTTTTGACTGGCTTTGGCTAACTCCAGAAAATCTTTAATATACTAACACGGAACTAGGGGTGGAAGCACGTGATTTTTTTTCTTTTTTTTGGGGGGGGGGGTGTAAAGGAAGGGGAAAGAAGAGACAAGAACGCTATAAATATTTTTACATAAAGAAAGGAGATAAAAAAAAATACATTTTAAATTCAATAGGTACCTCCACTCATTTTTCTATACCTAAATTTAAATTGAAATTTTAATCATAAATAAGTTATCTTCAAGCTTTAAAATTAGCTTTAATTGAAAGCCAACAGATTAAATTTACTAATTTCAGTAAGCAAAATAGCCTGGTGTATTTTAAACCGAAATTATATTGATCGGAATCAAAAATTTTATAATTTTTTTTAATTTAAAAAATTTCAAAATTTACGCCATTTTTCATAGATTGTAAACAGAAGCCAATTCTCGGTTTTAAAAAATCTCACAAAAATAAAATACACCTCAATGACACATTATTTTCTTAAAATTACCAATTTAAACTTACTTTAGGTTGACTTGAAACAATAATTACTTGCTTACTGTTTGAAAATGTTTCAAAAAGTATGCCTCCATTACGGTAGCCTTGTTATCACAGCTGTCAACACTATCAGGAGGCGGTAATGAATGATTTACAGCAGCTGTACAAAAGTATGGAAGACGAATTTAGTATAAAAAGGTTTATATACGGATTTTTTTTTTCATGTAAAGGAGGACAACTCTTTAATCACGTGAACTTTTAATGATAAAGATCACGTATGGCCACCCGTACAAACAAAACACGGGAAATCAACATGCAGAAAATTAAAATGTTTTAATTATTTTACAAAAACGGGGCACCCCTTTTTAGAGTATGTGTTTAAATTTTTCGATTAATAAATATATTTGCCACACATTAATTAAAAAAAATCTGAGAGACCTATGAGGAAGAAATTTTAAAAGACTTATGAAATTTTTTAGAAATTAGTTAATAAAAAATAAAATAAAATAATAAATATAAAAACAATTCTTGTAAAAAAGCATTACTAACGGAATTTTTTTTTCTATTCCGACTATCATATAATTTTAATTTATGTTTATAAAAGCAATTAAAAGTTTATCCAAATAAAAAATGGCGTAGTTTTATTACATTTTTATTTTCCTAATCCGGAGCAGATTTTCTAAAAAGTGGCAGATTTTGAAGAAAAACAGTTGATTTGCATTCTCCAATGACTCCTGAATTTAATTAAAACTATTTATATGTTGAAACCTAGTCGCGTTTTTCGACATCTCTGGAAATTAATTGGTGGTGGTGGTGGTGGGGTGTAACATATTAAAAAATGTTTTTACCAATATTTTCTAAAAATAATTATTTCAAAACTGATTTCAGTCAATTATCAATAAGTCCTGAAATTCTCATCAAAATCAGACGATTATTTGATCTTTGCAAGAATTTCCAAATTAATGTGTCTTTCACAGTCAAAAAATGCCTTCGGCGTAATATTACGTTTTGACATAATAAAATCTAGCGTCAATTTATTGATTTCACTGACGAGAGAAAAAAATACCGCAAATAGAAAATTCAATCGTTTAGTTTTCAATTAAAGCTAAAATAAAACTTTCAAGAAAAATTAGTTATTTTAAAAAATTCAATTTAGAAGTTAGGTATCGAAAATTGGTGGAGCTCTACTTAGAATAGAGTTTGGCAATAAAAACATAATTAATGATACATTTTGATATAAATGTTTGAATAGAAATAATGAACTTCTAAAATTAGTTCAGAAGAAAATAAACTTTTTATGAAAAGAAATAGTTAATAGTAGAGGTGTATTTATTTATAGGAGATTTAAGAAAGCTATTTTCCTGAAAAATTGTTTTAAAAGGAAGAGTTTATCAATTTCAACTGAGAGTAGCTCAGAATCGGTCAATGAATGTCGAATGTTTCATCATAAGGAAACGTTTTACTATTTCCCTTAGGTTTTATTATTAAAATCTATTCACTAAGTGACTTAGTCTAAGTATCTCTGCTTTTTTTAAAATTAAATCTGCGTTTAAAATGTTGTATATTCGGAAAAAGTTCAGAATAAGTTAGTTTGAGTTTTCTACCGTCTCCCGTCATTAACAGGAACGTTAATACTATCAATTACAGTAGGGAAATATTTTTATTAGTTTCATGCTGGCATTTCCAGAAACACTATGCGCGCGTTTGTGTGTGCATATGTGTGTGTGTGGTGGGGATAAATACAAATGACTTCATTTTGGAAAAAGACGAACCCAAAAAGTATAGCTGTCACCTGTTTGTGTATTTGTTTGTTTGTCTAAACGATGAGTAACATTTTCTTTAAGCTGGATTTTTGACTTTATGAAAGAAAAGAATGGCTTTTAAAAAGTTGGGAGAATATATAAATGGGCTTTCGACATGAACTTGTCGCGGCCAATAATAGCCGCTCCCCAGAAAAAAAACGACCATAACAGCAGCAGCAGCTATTAGTCGCTCCCTAGAATGAAATGACCCTGACTCTTTACAAACAATGGCGGATTTTAAGACCCGCCGTAAAGAAAATCCAGCTGCACGTGCGACACAAAATAATTTAACGAATACGTCCGAGCCTAAAACTATCATAATATGCATCGGATTAGGCTGCGCTCCCCAAAACACCAAACGACACGGAGAGCAATTATTATTTACCGTTTATCTACTCCCACCGATCTGGGAGTAGTTGACCCTTTCGCTAATCACCAGCCTCGTTTCGCCCCGAAAAATTCGGAGTTGTCCCGTGACAACACCCCGCGCTTCTGGTATTGATCCTGCCCCCAAGCAGTCGATTCGGCCATCGAAGTCGCAGTACCAGCTTATGGCATTGATCCTGCTTCCCAGCAGTCGAATCGGCCATCGAAGTCGCAAACACCAACTTCTGGCATTGACCCTGCGTCAGCAGTCGAATCGGCTACTCGGAGTCGCATTCGCGGCGACCCTATTTCGACTCTGCCCTGTTTAGGGATTCCGCCTCTCGCCAAGTGCCGATCGAAACCTGTACCAAACCTTATAAAAATAAACGCCAAGTTGTTATTGTTCATACCTCTGCACTTGTCTCCTCGTTGTCTTGACTGTTCACACTTTTCTAAATTTAACCTTGCGGGGTCGACTTGTATACATTTACCATATATTTAGGCATGAGTCTATCTTAAAATGTTATAAAATTAATTCATTAGACAATGTTCACTGTCACGATGTAATGATCAGAATTAATTCAAGTTGTGTCATACTATCTGAGATAATTTCCATGTACTCATCCTAAACAGTTGTCACAGTGGATAACAAATTATCATAGTTGATATTATCTATAAAAAGAATGAAATATTTTTAAACTTCAAAAGTAACAATCACCTCTCGGCTTTTAAGTACTTGTCAATTTATTTTTTAATGTTCTCTCATTTGTGCAGTTACCTTACATCAATATTTCAAAGGTCAATCTGAAATTGTTATGATGCCAAATTCATAATTCAAATAGGTTGATGATGATGATGATGATGAATAGTGATTTTTTTCTTAATCATTTCACACCAAGCAAAGCAATAAAACCATTAGGACGTAAGGAGATTACTGAGTGTGAGAGAATAGAGAAAAACATGTATAAAGGAGAGAGAATAATAAAAGAACTCAAATTAAGAAAACAAAAATTATTGAAATTTCATTAAAAATTTTTAAAGATCAAATCCAGAAGAGAGTTCCACATGGGAAAAGTGTGATAGAAGAAGCTGTCAGCATAGAACTTACGGTTACACCTATCCATTTCTTCTGGAAAATGATAAGACCTTACTACACTTAAATTCATAAAGACTAGATACCATAGTGTAAAGTTCATCAGAACAATTACGATGAAAGTATTTATAGAAAAGGTAGAAAGGAAGCCATGTTATGATTGTAGGAATGGGACCAAATTGAGATACCAGGTCAAGACTAATAACTAATGCAGATACTTTGGATTTTATCAAGAATCTCTAAATATAATGCAGAAGAACCAGACCAGATGTGGCAGCAATACTGAAAGCAAGGACAAATGGTAGACTTATAAATATTTAAAATAGATTTTGAGAAAAATCATAACACACCACATAGTGAACTTTCTTAGCTGTAGACTTAGCAATCGATTCAATATACTTTATCCATTTTATGTCAGCTGAAAATGTTAATCTAAGAAGGTGTAATGAGTCACTTTTCTGGAGGTTAGCATCAGCCATGCCGATGGAAGGTAAAAAGTGTTCTCTAAGATGATAAAAAGAAGGCAGTTTCATTTTGAGGTGTTAAAATTAACCACTTCTTACCTCATTTAACAGATTCTTGGTATTTTTTTTAGTTCAGCTGTCAATTTGACTTTATTAAACCAATCAGATTTACTTTTGAAACAGGAATAAATATTTGTATCATCATCATAGATAAATAGTTGAGAACTGAATACATTAGGAAGGTCATTTATGAAAATTAGAAACATAATATGTCCAAGGATAGAGCCCTGAGAAACATGTGTTAGTGTAAAAAGGTTAATAGGCCTATAGGTAGTTACTTTATTATATATTCAACATAACTGATATTTTTCCATGAGGAGACTTTTGTACATGGGTAATATTAGATTTATTTTGAACATTCATGCTTGTACCTGACTCACTATTAGTATATTAACTTGATTTTAATTACCTAAAAGCAATTGCATGTCGTCATCATCATCCTCATTTAACCATCACACCCAAATGGTACATAGGGCAGCAACTTTTTGTTGCTTTAATAAACTGTTTTTTACGAGGCAGGGTTGTTAGCCCTGCACCCAACCCCCAAACCTGGAGGACCAGCACCTGGTATTCTCAAATGGTCACCCATTTAAGTACTGACCAGATTCGATGTTGCTTAACTTCGGTGATCGGACGGAAATCGGTGTAATCAACACGATATAGCCGTATTGCATGTCACATCTACTTAAATGACCTGTTCTGATTTCATAAATTAGTAGTTTATCTTTCTATTTGTCTCAGCCTTTCTACTGACATAAACATTAGTTTGTCTCAAATGATAGTTTAACTGGGAGGTTTTTAAATGCCAATATTTGTCATGTAAAAAGCACAAAAAAAAAACCCAACAAAAATGAGGATATAGGCTGAATTACTTGTAGAATAATGACAAAACTAAAGACAGCATTTGACATCTTTTAAAACATAAAACATCCTATTGTGATACATTAAAAAATTTCATGAGTGAATACAGAAAAGTCCTTGGTTCAATAATTTAAAAATCTGATGTTATGTCAGATTTTGGGAAGTGTGTCAGGTTGAAAACTATTCATTTGGACCATACTCTTAAATGTGTTGCTGATAGAAAGCTTTGAATTAGGATCTAAAAAACTAAATTTCATCCTAATTAAATGAGAAGGTAATTTACAAAGATATAACTGTATAGAAAGTGCACTGATTGCTAAATCATCCATGGTAAATTTGTATGCAGCTTCTAACAGCATTTTACATTTCTTGTTGCTGCAACATAGAATATCCAAACACGTCAACAAAAAGCAAAAACATAAAGAAAATAAATGAAATTTGCTAGGATGGGTATTTCGAAATATATATCAGATGTATCTACATACACACACACATAATATATGTACATATTCATTAGTAAATTGCTTTCTCTTTTAATTAAGATGAAATCTAATCAGAAAGATTTTTATCCCATCAGCAACACATGTAAAAAATAGGTTGCAACTTGTTAAATTTTGTTAGCTAGGCCAAATATATAATATACAAATAATATATAAAATGAAATTCAGCTAAAAAATAATTCAGTTAAAAAAAAAAATTTTTAAATTAATTCTCCTAAAGTGTTATGGTACACAAGTTTGAAAAGTTTAATTTGGTTTAATTATAAATAAATATGTACACAGAAAATAATTTTTTTCATCTTTAAAAATTGTTCTCCTTTGACTGGGTTGCAAATAAAAGATCTTCCGCATCCAAAACACAGATTTACCTACTAACTATATATGAGACATTAGCAAATTATTTGCAAGAATTTTGACAGGTAAAAAAATTTGCAGTTTATTTGGTATATCAACTTCATGAATTTGATTCTAATATGACTTTCTTATGGTGAAAACCTACTTTTGGGGAGGCTAAAATTGGCTCATGTCACTAAACCCGGGATTTTTTTCATAAACATTGTCATAAAGAATCTATTTCTCATCACCTGTCACAATTTGCTTTAAAAAGATGTGCATTTTCATTGTGTTTATACAGCAAATTATACACAGAAGTGGGATTGAAAAGATTCTTTTCATACTGATCATGTGGTGCACAAATGTTGCTGCAATTTTAGGAGCCAAATTTTACTAAGTGCTCATGGATGGTGGATTTTGATAAATTTAGTGTTTCTGCCAATTCCTATGTTGTGTAATGCTTTCTATTTTCCAATCTTTTTACTCTTTTCTTTTTTCTTTTTATTTTCAATTGGAGTAGATAGACTAAACTATCGCCCAGTTCAAACTCCACCCACGTCTATTGAACAGATGAAGAGGCTCATCCTTTGTTTCCTGTTTAGGATGTGGTTTCCGGCTTTCTCTTTCCCAATCTTTTTACTCTTTTCTTTTATTTATTTATTTTTTTTTTCAGTTGGAGTAGATAGACTAAACTATCACCCGGTTCACATTACACCTACATCTATTGAACAGGTGAAGAGGCTCATCCCTTGTTCCCTGTTTAGGATGTGGTTTCTGGCTTTCTCTTTTCCAATCTTTTTACTCTTTTCTTTTTTCTTTTTTTTTTTTTCAATTGGAGTAGATAGACTAAGCTATTGATTGGTTCACACTCCACCCATGTCTATTGAACAGGTGAAGAGGCTCATCCCTTGTTCCTTGTTTATGATGTGGTTTCTGGCTTTCTCTTTTCCAATCTTTTCACTCTTACGTAGCCCCCTGTGCATCAGTGGCGTTACCGCCTTGCTCGGAGTGATATGGTTAAAAAAAAGAAAAAAATGATAGTTATTCCCAATCATATATTTTGATTTTAAATGACTTGGAAAATGTTGAGAAAATGCTGCAGCAATTTAAGGAGCAAAGTTTCACTAAGTGCTCATGGATGGTGGATTTTGATATATTTAGTGTTTCTGCAAATTCCTGCATTTTGTTATGTGGGTCATTCCCAATCATATGTTTTGGTTTGAAATAACTAAGAAAATGTTGAGAAGCCATAAAAAACAGTCAAACAAAATCATATGTTGAATTTGAGTTTCTTTTTCAAGAGATAGTTTGAAGTGTTCTCTAATCAGCAATGTAAACATATTATATCTGTTGATAAATTTGATGTGTTCTGGTGTGTTGGAACATGAATGATGGCATGAACTTTCCAGACTGCCCAATACAATCTACAAAGATTATGACACTCATCAGCAGCCAGGTTAGGTTTAAGGCTCCAAGTTCTTTACAGAGAATTGCCCTAATGAGACAATAACCTAGCAGATTAAAGTGCTTGTTCATGAATTTGGTAAGAGTAATTTTGAGTTCAATCATTGGACGGGGCTGTATGTAGTTGAACTCAGTGGAAACAGAGTAAAAGATAACTGTGTAGTACTAAAAATAATTATATGGGGTGTACATTGACATAGAACAATCCTCCCCATAGATTAATGGATAATTAATAGATCAAAATAAAGCATTCAGTTCAGGATTTCCTGATGGTTACACAGATCAATGTATACCTGATGAAAGCAGGAGAGGACAATGGCTGAAATATTGTGATAAAAACCACAAAAATGAGGATCAAAGTCAGTATGTAAACACTGAAAATTAACTACTTACCAAAATGTAACATTTTAATTTTATTTCTTTTAAAAGAAATAATTTACTTAAAGAAATGATTTATTATTTCTATGTTTTCAAGTCTTCCTTATTGGTAAGTCTCTCCAAAAATGTTAATTTTAATGTTTAATTATGTTTAATTTTTTAGACTTTTTCTTCCAAAAACTGTTTTTCTTTGATTCTGCCTTAAACTGCAACATTTGTTTAAAAAGGCTATCACATAAACTAATGCCTAAACTAGTGGCTGACATAAATTGCTTGGTCTACCTGAAAATTGATGGCTTTTTACAACATTTATTAACTAAATATTGCAATCAGCCAAAATTGTAAATTGATATTTTTTCCAAAAATGAGCAATTTCAGTACAGCAAGAACGGCAAATTATCCATGAAAATCTAAGGTCATTTTTTGAATCAGCCTCCATTAAATTAGCTAAAAAATGTGTTTTGTTTCTTGGCACCAAAAATTGTGTTGACAAAATATCGTGTTGATGTATATCAAGGCAAACAAAATAATTTCTGATTCTAAAGTACTCAGTATTTAACTTTAGGAAATGTGTCAGGTTGAAAACTATTCATTTGGACCTTATTCTTATTATTAGATCAGAAATAATTTGTTTACAACACTTATTGGAGGTCAACTCAGAGTTTTGTGATTTTTACTTATCTGAACAATTGTATTGATTCCATAGGTACCTTCACAATCTTTTCCTAAATGAAAGTAAAAATTCACTCAGTCAGTCAGGTAAGTGCCATATGTGATACACACTTGCATGATTATGTCTCTTTCAATACATGAGTGACTAGGAAGAAGATTTTCCCATAGTAGGGTTACCATTTCTTTCTACTCTTTTTTACAAGATTTTCCAAAAAAATTATCTGATTCAAAATGATAGTTTTAATATTTATTCAGTGATAAATTAATTGCATACTGAAGAGGTTATTTTATTAAAAACTTTGTGAAAATAGTTTTGGAGGAGAGAGAGTCTGTCTCAAAGACATTTTATTACATTCCATCTACTGAAAATAAGACAAAAAAATCATAATGTATCCTTAATATATAGCTTATATAATGTTGTCTTGGCAAATAAGAAACACAATATTTATACAAATGCAGGACATATGTACTTGTGCTTTATAGATTATGCAAAAGCCTTCGCCATAAAGATCTGTTAGAACTGCTTAGCCACCTTGACATATTTCAGAAAGATATTAGAATAATCAAGAACCTATACTGGCAGCAGACTGCCTGCATATGAATAGAAAATGGGTTCAGCAGATGTACAAAAATAGAAAGGAATGTAAGACAAGGTTGTGTCTTCTCATCAGACATGATTCTGAGAGATTTAGATGTCCTACTAGAAGTCATTATTGGTGTCCACAACATAAGATATACAGAAGACACAGTGTTGAGAGAAGACATGGAAAATAAATTACAAGAAATCCTACAGAAAGTATTGAAAAAAAGTGAGAAGAAAAGACAAAACATCCAGTTCAAGAAGACAGAATGCATGGTTATTAGCAAAAGGGGCAACACAAAATTCAAATTACACATTGAAGAAATTAAAATCAAACAAGAACAAAAATTTAAATGTTTGGGAAGTGTTTTAACAGGGAACAGAAAGTGTGACACTAAAATCCAAAGATGCACTGAGAAAGCCAAAGATGACTTCCAAAAGTTAAATGGTGTATTAAGAGACAAAAACATTGTTAGAAAGAAAGAGCACTGAACAGTTACATGATAATAGTCTTCCTTTATGGCAGTGAATGCTGGACAATCTCCTCAAAGAGGAAGAAGAGACTTTAAGCATCAGGCATGTGGTTCTACAAAAGGCTACTGAGGACACTATAGACTGAACATATGAACAACAACAAGGTGTTAAAGTAAATGGAAACAGAAAGTAAACTTATACTTAACATCAGGAAGAGACAGTTGAAATTTTGAGGCACATAATAAGGAAAGAGGGCTTGGAAAATCTAATACTCACAAGACATTGATGGCAAGAAGGACAATGGAAAACAACATATAACATACTTGATGAGCTTGTGTAAATGATGGTGGAACAGTGTTTAGGAGAAATAATGAAAAAACAATACTTATTGGGAGCTATAAAGGACAGGATAGTATTTTTTAATTTCATGCGTGAATAATTTACTTTGAAATGTTTTTATGAATTTCCAGTTTGGGTAACAATTAGACTGTGCAAACAAGGACAGATAAAAAAATAATAACTGCTGAGAATTTTTTATCAAAAATGTGAAAGTATTAAAAAGTTTTTTTATAAAATTTATTTTTGGAAATTTTAAGATGAAATTTGGATAAACTCAACAAAGGACAAGTATTATGGCACATCTAATAATGAAGGGAAAAATAAACATTTGAAAACCCAGCAAAATAAAAAGTAGAACAATTTTGCATAGATCAAAACAAAAATAACAATCATCTTGGCAAATATGACACTATATGCTTTGACTTTTGATTAAAGGATATGGAATTGACATTTTGACATTACATAATTAGCAAAACAACAATTCCAAGAAGTTTTTGGACAAAGCATTTATGAAAAATAGTGCATTTAAAACATAAAAATAAAACTTTCCTCAAAAAGCAACCTTACTCCGATCAAATTTACCCTATATATATATACACATTTCTACATTATAATCATACATACATTTTTATCAAATTTCAGCCTATAGCAGCCTAATGAGAATGGAGATCATTTTTTATGCTTTTGTTGGGATTTTTTAAAAATAAACAATTGAATGAAAGCTTTTAAATCTAAAATTTATAGCTTTTCAATAAATAACAATGCATTTTTCTGCAATATCAGTAATTCTGAGAATATGCTACAGAATTTTTTAAAATACATTTAGACGACAACAGAATTTGAAATATTATTTCTTAACTTTGTTTTGTTTCTTACAGAATAAAATAACAAACAATTAATATATTTTCTCCAAAATGACCTCTTTTGAATGAACTTTCTTTAATTCATAGCCTGAACATATTTTTATATTTGTTTCATATGGATGTCACACCCTTAAAAATATTACTTAAATATTCTTTTCAAAACCTCCATTCAATATAGTTATTTTAGTCCTCCTTCATTTTTTCCTAGTATTTTGAAGAATTTTACTAAAAGTTAATTTCCCAATCTAATAAAATCTGAAATCTAACCTTCATGGTTCATTGTAATTTGACATTTGTCTAGTTTGGATGAAGGAGTTAAAAGTATTTAAATAAATTTAATTAAAATGTCTTTTAAAATAGTTTAAAAAACAAACAAATTGTTCAATTCTTAGTAAAAGCGTACTCCCCTCCCCACCACACACACACACACACACACACAATAACTGTATTTTTGTTGTCATCATATCTCGCCAGAATTGTGGACTCCAATACCAATGCTGCGCTGAAGGATCCGATACAGTTCCCAAAAATATTTCCGTTTGTAATATTTCACAAATGAACGATTATTGTATGTGACTGGATAGGCACACTGCCATAGTAACCAACTCAACTTTTCACGAAGTTTTAAAGGAGCCTTCTTCAAAAGACCCACAAAGAAATATTTTCCTCGAAGGATATATTCACATACAACCTGAAATTAAAGAAATGCAGATTCAGTTGAATTCAAAAGGCATGAAAAGAAATCATAAATGATATACTATAAAAGAAAAGCCAATTTTATGTCACACCTTGTCTGTGCATGTATATACATGTGCACACAAATATATAAATATAATTTGAGTTTAAAATAAAATATTGGAATAATACATTCACTTTTCACTAAACCAGGTCAATAATTCTTCAAGGCAATAAAATAAAGTTGAAAACAAGAAAAAAATATCCATAAAACTCTTTGCTTACATATGTGCAGGGCTGTGAAACAGAATAAAAAAAATTAATCAGCTTTGCTTTTTACTATCTACATTGAAAGTTTTAGTATTGTTGTAGAGCAGCCAGCACCTCTCTAGTACTTTCAAGAATGGAATGATCTGCAGACCAAAGTAGCTACAAAAATAAAGACTAATAGCAATCTGGGATTCAGAGTGTCATTGACGATTCTTTTTAATCGTTTCACCCCAAGTAAGGTAGCACAGTACTGCCACTGATGAGCAGGAGGCTACATAAGAGAGAAAAAGTTTAGGCAGGAGGAGAGAAAGGTAAAATGAGAAAAGAAAAGAACAAGATACATAGGATGATGAAGAAAAGACTGAAGTCAAGTGGAGAAGAGATAGATATTGCATTTAAATTCCTGGAGGTTGTAGCCATCAGGAAAGCAAGTATACAGAAGGGAGTTCCACAGGTGGGAAAAGAAGATGCTGAAGAAGAATTGTTGGCTGAATTTGGTAGATTTAACTGTAAAAGGGTGGGACCTTGTTGCCAGTCTGGTTGTACAAGTATATTTTTGTGGCGGGACACAAGTGACCTAAGTTTGTTGGAGCAGAAACCATGAAAATATTAGTAGAAGAGATAGAGGGAAACCGCTTCATACAGGTGAGAAAGTGGAGTTAAGCTGCCACGTTGGGACCAATCACATTACAGATTCTCTTTTGAAGCCTGTTGCAAACCTTGAGATGAACAGCAGGAACCTCTGACCAGATATGACGAAAGTATTCTATGCACAGTCGGATGGTTGATTTGTATATATGCAAGATATATTCAGGTGGAAAAATGTTCCTGGCCTGACACAGTGAACCAACCATCCTAGCAGTGGCTTTAGCTATTGATTCAATGTAATGATTCCACTTGAGGTTGGAAGATAGGGTAAGGTCGAGGAGGTGCACTGTATTGCTTTCAGGGAGACTTGCTTGGTCTATTCTTTTTACCCCAGTCCACCACTGAGAGGAGATCCTTCTCAAGATCAGCAGTGAGGTTATGTTTATTTGCCTCACCAGATAATGGTGTCATCTGTGTAGATGCCTACTTGGAATTTGATCATGTGTGGGAGATTATTTATGAAGATCAGAAAGAGTGTTGGGCCTAGGCTAGAGCCCTGGGGGATGCCAGCATTTGTGTGGTAGGATGTGGAGGCATGCCCATTCAAGACAGCCTTCATTATGCAGTTAAATAGGAAAGATTGGATCAGATCAAGCAAGCACCCAGTGATACTGCAAACCTGTAGTTTGCGCAGAAGGCCAGTGTGCCAAACCCTATCAAAAGCCTGGGAGATATTCAGTGCAACAGCATGAACCTCGACGAACTTATCAAGGGCCTTGTATATGTACTCTGTGATGGTCATTAGTATATCAGCCATAGACCTGGAAAACCCCAAGTCATAGTGCCTATCTGAGAAGAGTTTATGGGCAGTAAGATGTTGAACTATTTCAGCATTGATAATAGCCTCGAACACTTTTCCGAAAATTAGTAGGAAGCAAATAGGGCAATAATTGGAGGGGTCCGAGTGTTCCACTGAGTTCTTAAATACAGGAACCACAGTGGAGGACTTCCAGCAGGCAGGAAAGCAGGAAGCAGAAATTATTATCAGACTGTGCTCTCTGCGACTCTAACAACTTAACCTCTTTTCTCTTCTACTATTTGTTGTTCTATTTAATGGTGTTTGTCTTATTTGTATTAATATCCCTTAGCACAGATATTGTGCTATAGATACTCAGCACATATCTTCTGGGTATTGTCCTGCTACCTCGGGGATACAACAATTATCTTATCAATATTTATTTCACTGTTTCTCTATATTGTTATAAGTCTCAAGTTTATTTATATAGATATTAGTTAATTCATATCTACTTATTGGTACATAGAACCTGACAGTATAAAGATTAATGTCTAGTTTATTAGTTATGATGATGAAGAGAATTCAGATTAAACTGTTTTTAAAAATTAATGGCTACAAAAATTGAATAAAAAATGACAAGTGAAACAAGAAAAAAAATGATACAACTAATTTCTTAGTGAAAAAAACATTAATTTATTAAGCCCTTAAAAATTCAAATAACTATGAGATCTTATTAAACTTCTAAGAAATTTAATAATAATTCAGTAGTAATTATTTTTCTGAGATTTTAATTTTTTGTAGAAATATTTTCAAGTCCGTCATTTTGTTGTCTTTTTTTTTTCAAGTCTTAGAACTTTCTCTTGCTTTTGACCTCTAACTAAATTAAAACATAGTAAAAAAAAGTCATTTTATCTTTTTTTCGAATTGGAGTAGGCAGACTCTACTACCGCCCGGTTCACACTCCTCCCACTTCTATTGAACAGGAACAGAGACTCATCCCTTGTTCCCTGTTTAGGAAGTGGTCACCGACTCTCTTGTTCTCCTCAGATCTTCATATTGGTGCTTCTGCGATTTTTCTGCAATGTGCATGGTCGATGGCAATGTCTCTTCATTGTAAGGATACCGGGTTGGCAGTTTTCCGGTTGCTGCTTCTGTTAGTTAGAAGCCTTACCTCTTGCATAGCATCAAGAGTTGCTGCTCTAATCAACACTTGCATAATATCAGGGTTCTTGCAGTGCCATGTCGAGCATAGATAGGTGTCCATGCGAGTGCTTCTGGTAGGCAACCCTGAGGCCATACTTTTCTGCAGTCCGTGCCTGCTCCCTTCCAGCACAAGTCTCAGTCAATGACCATGTGCTACCACTGCTCAAGGTCTCTCCTTGCCAACAACAAAAACTGTATATTAAACACAACTAAACCAGGCAAAGTAAAATCAGCCAAACCTCTCAACATTTCCTTCATGAATATCCATAATATTTATACCAACTTGAGTAGTTTGGAACCTTTTTTCCTTGAAAAGTCCCCTGACATCCCAGCACACTGTGAGACTAATCTCAACCCCTCAATTCCCTACTCTGACCTTTCAATTCCTGGTTACCTTTCTCTCTTTAGGAAGGACTCCTCTATGCATATGCATGATCTAAAGATTTACATCAGTCAACACCTTCTAGTGAGGGTGACATCTTTCGAATCCCCTGACCACCTATACATGTGTTTTCATCTTTCACTTCTCAAATTGGATAGTTATGTCTATATTTCTGAAATGAGGTAGTATTTACAGTATTTACATTATTCAGACTATTGTCCTCATCTTTGTTGCCATTTGTACGACGTTTAATAATAGATCATTCTATTTGTCTATATTTCTGAGATTAGGTGGTATTTACAGTATTTACGTTATTTGGATTAATGTCCTCATCTTTGTTGCCATTTGTACAACATTTCGGCTGTTGTACACTGCAACCATCTTCAGGTGCTAGGAATTTTGAACCGAACCCTTTATTACAATATTGTAATAAAGGGTTCAGCTTGAAACATCGTACAAATGGCAACAAAGATAAGGACAATAGTCTAAATAATGTAAATGCCATGATTTAACTATCTTTTCTTTTTGTTTTGTTCCCCTTCCTTTCATGACTGCACCCTGCTTGACAGTATATCTGACAATATTGATTAGGCTACTTCCTTCCACCCATTCGCTAACATATTTGTGTTCAGAGATCTTAATGCTCACCATGCTAAGTGGCTACAAAACTTTGCCACTGATTCTAATGGCATCCATGCCATGAACTTTGCTATTTCTCAATCTCTTACACAAGTGGATTTCCCCACATGCTTTCCCAGTATTCCTTTAGGACACCCTTCTCTACTATCTATGTTTCACCTCTGTCCCTGACTCCTGCCAAGCCTCTTGGTAACTTTCCCCTCTTGCTAACTTTGATAATGCTGATGTTTCTATTAATATCTCTCTCCACTCTCACTCTCCGCAGGAACCTCCTACAAACAGAGTTTTGTATTGCTACCAAAGAGCAGACTGGGATGCGTTCCATGATTTCCTATGCAACATCCCTTTGGGAAAAGTGTTTAATGTCTCTGTTGAGGACTGTACCACTGAGGTCACTTCTTGGGTGAGATCAGGAAATTCTGTCCGAAACCTCGTTCATCCCTCTGGTTCTCTCCTGCCTGCTCGGCCGCCACTGCTCATAGGAATCACTATTTCCGGCTATTTTGGAGACATGTTAGATATAATAGGCGTCTATTTGCCTCTGCTTGTAACGAGTGTAAAAGGATCTTGAATGAGGTTAAGCTACTGTTTGCTGAGAGAATGAGGCAGTGCATAGCTGCTCACAAGTTTGGCTCCAAAGACTACTGGTGGCTCTGCAAGCATGTGCATAACAACAATAAACCCTCCATCCCTCCCTTAATCAATAAATTTGAGGCCCTCACAGCATCTGTGGATAAGGCTGAGTAATTTACTCGCAGATTTTCATCTAACTCCACATTTGACTTATCTGGATTATTCGCACCAGACTTCGTGCTTAGAACTGGGGCTTAACTGAGAGATGTTTACATAACCCCCTTCCAGGTATATAAGATAATTTTAAATCTTGACTCCTATGAGTCGAGCAGAGGTGTTGGAATCCCAGACATTGTCGTTAAGAAATGTGCCCCTGAACTCTCCTCTGTCCTCTCTAAACTCTATAATTACTGCCTCTCCGCTGTTTCCTTGCCTACTGGAAGTCCTCATTTGTGGTTCCTGTATTTATAAAACTCAGGGGAACCATCGAACCCATCCAATTATTGTCCTATCAGCCTTCTACCAATTTTCAGAAAAGTGTTCAAGGCTATTATCAATGCTGAAATAGTTCAGCATTGATAATTCTATTCACTGCCCATGAACTATTCTCAGACAGAATGGCTTCTGCTTTGCCAGGTCAACTGCTGATATGCTCACATATACAAGACCCTTGATAAGTTCGGCAAAGTTCAAGGATGTCCTGGATATCTCCAAAGCATTTGATAGGGTCTGGCATGCTGGCCTTCTGCACAAGCTATGGCGTTATGGTATCACTGGGCAATTGTCTTGAATGGGCATGCTTGCACATCCTATCACATGAATGCTGGCATACCCCAGGGTTCTATCCTAGGTTTGAAACTATTTCTGATATTCATAAATGACCGCCCTGATGTGATCAAATCCCAAGTAAGCATTTACACAGACGACACCACCATTTACGCCAGCATCCTTAAGAAATCTGGTAAGGCAGACTAATATAACCTTGCTGCTGATCTTGAGAAGAAGCTCTACTCTGTGGTAGACTGGGGTAAGAAACAGCTTGTAAATTTCAATACTTTTAAAACAAGGCTGCTGTCAGCTATCACAGGCAGTCTCTCCTGTCTCCCATAAGCATGGACCAAGTGAGTCTCCCAGAAAGCAATATACTGTGACTCCTTGGTCTCACTTTCTCTTCTGACCTCAAATGGAATCATTACATTTGTGACACCTTATGCCTGGGGCTGGCTCGGTAATTGTGATGCTTGTTCCTGTTGATGGTCATGATGACCCCAGTTGTGACACTGCCACCTGGCTAGCCGGTTGGTTTGGTCACTGTTGCTGGTCGTGATGATCTCATCCGATAATGTCGTCATAAAAGCTGGTTTACAAGACGTCTCTTGCAACAACACCCCACTGTCCCATGTTGTGAACTGATCCCAGAGGTTGCGTGGTGCAATTTTAGTAGTCACCCTTTAGAGCCAGTCCAGACACTGGTGCACACTTGTGGTTAAAAAAATAAATATGGTGCAAAAAAAAAAAATTAATAAAATAAATGAACAAGGTCAAACATGTCTGGAGAGTTACAAAGAATGTCTTTATATAAAAAAAAAACAATGTTTCTTTTTTTTCACAGAAGCAGACAATACAGTTGTCAGAATGGTAATACCGTTGACAGAATGCCGGTTTACAATGAGGACAGAGAGAGAGAGAGAGAGCTTGTTTTCAAAATCTCAGTTTCCAATCTTCAAAATATTATTCAAAATAAGAATGTCTTTTCTAAGTTTCGTTAAAGTAACAGAACTCTTCAATTCTTGTTAAGGTCTTTTCACGTATTCTCTAAAATTGGAGGTGTTCGTTTTCTAGGTGATGTTAAAAAAATAACAAAGTCCTTTCGGATTCTTAACAGATCTTGACGGGATATGCTGAATCAGAGGCGGTCAATGGCGGCGACGGTGTGGGGTTGATTTCCTTGTCGCCTGGAAGCTCACTCCTGGCTAACTGATTTTTTCTCTATTTTTCTAACCCTCTTCAATCCTCTCGGGGGATCTAGCCTATTTGAAGCTTTTGGCCAAAGAAATCATTTTCCGCCCATTCAATTTGCGGAAGGGGTTAACTCAACGAATGAGATATCGCCAGCTCACATCATATTCAGATTTTTCAATTTTCCAAAAATTTCTGTTTTCAGGAAATATCTGTTGAGGGATTTTAATCCCACTTGACCCCATCAAACCAATTCTGACACTTTGTTTTAGCTAACAAAATTTTAGCTTTACCAAAAAATATCCGCTTCAAACACAAATGAAGAAAAATTATATTTTTCCCTTTTCTTTCCCAAAAATAGTTAATTGTTATATTCCCTGGATTTTAGAAGTACATGATAGTATTAAAATAGTTAATTTTTCTATTCCTCATATTTTACAAGTATTTGATAGTATTAAAGTAGTTTTTTACATAAACTCACATTGCATATTACAATAAAGCATAACTAATAATACCACTAACATTAATTTTTCTCTCTTCGCCGTATTAAACCAAACAAAAGAAAGTATCCCTGCGGGAGATAGTGTCACACTCCTCCGTTAATTATTCTGTCATTTTAAGCATTAAAATGACATTATAAATCCGAGACACTATTTCAACACACAACTTTACAAGATCCTCTTCCCCCCCACCCCCACCCAGCCATGCATACTCAACAAGGAAAAAGTCTTTTACTAAAAAAAAATTCTCCTTAATTGGAAAAGTTCATTTTTCGCCTTTGGTTCATTCTACATTGTGTTCAGTGTAACCATGCAATTTTAATAACACATTTTATTACCTAACCATACAAATTTAATAAAAAAAAAATCCTTTATTAAAGTCTCTGCAGGCAACTGGAAAAAGGTTCTTTCTCTTTTTTTTTTTTTTTTTTATTCCTGGTCCTGTCTGAATTTTATTCAAATCTAAACATGCAATCTCAATAAAAATTCTTTATTAAAAAGTAAAAAAAATCTCTGCAGACAACTGGAAAAATTTTTTTTTTTTTCATTCTCGGTCATGTCAATATTTTATTCAAAGCTAACCATGTAATTTCAACAAAACGTTTCACTAGAAAGTTCTTTATTAAAAATTTCCTACTGTCAACCTGAAAAAGAATAAGAAAAAAAAGATGGTGTGTGTGTGAATGGAGATATATATATATATATTTTTTTTTTCATGATTTGTCCTTCTTGGATACTGTTCTTCTCTGTTCCGCTGAGATTAGAGATTTGTTTTCTATGGGTGTTGGCTGCATCCCCTTCTCATATGTCGAAGCCAACGCAACCTCTTCTTGGTCTGGGCTCGTTTCATTGGAAATATGGACACTGACCCGCAACTTCCCTTGTTCTGTGCCACTTACCAGACTTTCGACCGATTTCCCTCTGTAATCCTTAAATTTCCATATTGCTGCTACTATTGCAGCTAAAAATATCAATGTGCACATTACGGCCGACTAATTTATTAGGATTCTCTTAACCTTTCCCCTTTCAATGCCTTCAGTTGATTCTTTAATTGATTCATATTCATCTTCTCTATAGTTTCTAATAGAGCTGGCATCTGCCTTAACGTAATGTTGGAGAATTCCTTCACTATGTGATTTCACAATTCTGTATAATTATCTACATTCCTGCTAATAAATTCTAGAACTAGATCCTTTTTCTCATATTTCTCCTCTCTTTGGTAATAGGTGGGGTAAAGATATGGATACACCAAATGCTGAGCACCCCCAGGGGTAAATCTACTAAAGACAGTGGCGGTCTCACTACTACTGTCCCAGTGGGGTCCCTACCACATACCTTGGATAATCTGATTGGTTTTTGGACTGCTACTGCCCATACACCATCTGACGCACTAATAGCCTGTGGTACTGTTGTTTTTGTTAACACTTCTGCCTGACAATTCCTCTTAATTCCCTCTTCCTTATCTTCAAATAGTTCTAGCACACACATTCTGCGATTACCAGCTATATAAATGGGACTCAGTGAAGTACAGGTTTTTAGGGTATTATTTTTACATTTCTCTGCTTCATCTATCAATAGTATCATAAATTTCGTCCTTGCTGAATTTAAGGCTATATACTCGGTTTCAATTCTGTACCTCGCTATCACTCCTGACCCTTGATCTATGTGTGGGTAGGGAATGGGCAATTTTATAACTTGATATATCTCAAAAATACTCTCTCTATCCAACAACGGAAGGGACATCAAAACCAACATTTTGTTACACTCCAATAAAGTTATACAACCTAAAGCATTATGATACTTCCATAGTTCCCTGGTGGGTTCTACCAGTAATCTAAGGTGATGGGGTAATTTGCTCTGTATTTCTAACAAAAGCTCCCTTAAACATGCTGGCGTTACTATACTAGGGGACAAGTGTCCCAAGGATAACATCTCCATCTGAGCTCACACATGCTCCAGTAACATAGTCAATGACTGACTAGTCCTTCGTACCCTATTAGCAATGGCGTTCAACTGAAAGAACTGTTGGACGAATCTACTTCATCCTTGTACCTCATTTGCCATGGCCTCCATATTATAAGCTATTTCCTGTTGAAGTTCATTCAGGTTACTTATTATTTCATTGATATTGGCTCTATTCATCATCAATTCTATCCTCGTAACATTCAATATCGCTACACTTCACTGCACCCACTGGGCCAGAATTTTCTGGTTTTTCTCGACCTTTCTCAAGCTTTTCCTTATGGCCTCCAGGTCATTCTCTGTTACTGTTCCAAAGAGAACATTTAGGGCCTTCCCAACTATGGGAACTAATGCTTGTTTTTCTCTAGTCTGGAGCAGTTCAGCCACCATCATATGATTTCTCATGTTATTCCACTGGTCCTCCATTACAGCCTTTTCTACCTCCAAGGGATACAACAGTCTGAGATAATTTTCCTGTCCTGAAATATTTTGGCCTACCTTTATTCTAGCTATTCCCAGCTTGCTTATCTCATCCTTCGCGTTTAAATCTATTACAAAAGTAATCACCCATTCCGATCTTGTTATTATCACTTCACTGGTCTTCTTAAATGCTGTACTTCTGCTGTCTTTCCAGGATTTTATTCTTATTACCATCATCATCAGCAGCACTGGTCCTTTCAACTGGGCCATTCCTGTAAGAGTAACAGATCCTCTGTTTATTTTTTATTCCTTAATAATTCATTAATCTTAATTCTTCACTTAATTGTTCCCCACTTTTTGTTTTTTTGCTATTTTTCTCTCTCCAGTTGCTCTTATCGCTAATTATTCATTAGTAGATTATTTGTTTCAGACAAGTGGGTATCACCCATGCCACAGTGGTTGCTTGTCAGTGGCATCGCCAAACGATTCCATTCTCACCGTGACACGCCGTCCGCTCACACATCCTCCCCAAACATGACCTTCCTCTCTTCCCCTACCCTACTGAGATTTGGGTGTTTTTGCCTTTCTCAGTCATTATTTAAGGGGTAATTCTGGCTCTACCCCTGACTCCTCTTCAGTTCCTAATTGTCTTGAGGTCTAGGAAGAAGGAGTTTCTTCTCTTTTTTCTTCAAGTAATTATGCTTCCTTTTCTTCGAGCAGTTCTGACTGTGAATTTTGGGCACCCTTGTTTTCTGTCGGTTGGGAATCTAATACCTTTTTATTTCTCCATTTCTCTCAGAACTGGGAGAGGGGTATTTCATCCTCCTCCACCCATTCACTTAATTTTCCTTCTGATTCTTTTTCCTCTTCCCATTTCTCTTGGAGCTGGGAGAGGGGTACCTCATCATCCTCTTCCCACTCATTCTCAGAGTTATTATCTGACTCTAATTCTTCTTGTTCTACAAGGGTTGCTTTCCTTGGTTTTCTCTTCTGAGCTTTTGGCTCACTTATTTCCCAATTAGCAATCTCAGCTAACTTTAAATCATTGGCATGAGTTCTCTTTGTTCGGCCAACCACCTGATCCCAAATTACATATGACATTGGACTAGTTTGCTCTACCACTCTGTAGTATGGTTCCCATCTTCTGTGAAGCTTTCCTCCCCTCAAATGAACCTTGCAGTACACGGAGTCTCCAATCTTAAATTCCACCTCTTTCCTATTGAGATTCGCCCTGTCATTTCTCCTCTTTTGGGCTCTCTTTATTCGCCTTCTGGGCTGCACAAACAACTTATGCTGTTGTTCTATCACCAACTGATTGTGGTCTTCCCCCCTATACTTCCTATGAGGCTTTAATAGGTTATCTATCAGCAAGATCACATCCCTGCCAAACAGCATATAATATGGTGAGTATTTAGTCGTATCATTGACTGTGAACCTTACTGCCGTGAGAGTCTGGGTCAGATACAGGTCCCAATTGGTCAACATTGTCTCTTGCTAATTTTGCTAGAACATCCCTCAAAGTCCTAGTCTGGACCAGTAGAAGTTTCTGTTTATCAATTCACGAGTCTTATCAATTCCCACGTGGCCCATCTTCTCATGACAGTGTTCCAATATTTTTGTCTCAGATCTTTGGGTATATACAACCTGGATTGACTTTCTTCATCCCTACCAGAAAGACAATATAATTTTCCCTCCTGTATCATATATCTAGATGTTTCTCCTGCCTCTACTTTTTTTTAAAGAGCTACTATTTCTTTGTCCACCTGTTCTTCCTCAACCTGTTTTATCCACTGTGGATCTATTCTCAGCTGTAAAGTTTCTTCTTCCTCTGTTTCTAACACAGGGCGGTCTTTCAGCATATGGGAGTTAATCACTCCTATTTGGTATGCCCTATCATCTACCCCTAGCTCTACGGTTCTAGCATCTTGGGTATTCTGGAAAGCAAATCTGCACAGGTGTTATCTTTCCCTGTAAGATACTTGATTTTACAGTTGTACCTGCTTAACTTTAGCGCCCACTACTAGATTTTCTTATTTGCCCAATCTGTTTCCAGCAGATACTGAAGAGGCTTATGGTTGGTTATTATAGTAAACACCGCCCCGCTTAGATAGTAATTTAGCCTTTGGAGGGTGTATACAATAGCGTACGCCTCTCTTTCTATCACTGGCCAGCTCTGCTGTGTTCCTGAGAGTATATGAGACAAGAAGTATATTGGTACTTCTTCTGGTATGCCAGGTACTGGACCCTCCTTATCAGGACAGGGTTGGGTGAGGACCACTCCCACACATTGCTTACTAGCATGTGTGTATAGTACCACAGGCTTGCTCAGATCAGGGTACGTCAACAGGAGCACAGCCGTTAGCTGTTCCTTTAATGCATTAAAGGCCCTTCTACAGTCCTCTGTCCACTTAAATCTCGCGCACTTTTTGGTCAACGCTATAAAAGGTGTCGCTATCCGAGAAAATGCCAGTATAAGGCGCCTGTAATATCCTATTGCCCCTATAAATCCTCTAAACCTGCCTTACTCTCTGGGGCTCTGGCATTTCTCTTATCACTTTTACCTTATCCCTGTCAGGTTTGATTCCCTTATCACTTATTAGTTGCTGAAAAATTCCAGGTGCAATGGCCAGGCCAAATGGTATGACTTTGAATAGAAACAGGTCCGTGTGGCATGCAAATGCAGCCTTTTCTTTATCAGCCTCATCAAGGGCCACCTGCCAATAACCAGATCTCAAATCTAATTTGGAAAAGAATTTAGCTTTTCCCAGCAGAGCCAATATGTCATCTATCAATGGCAAGGGTACTGCTAATAGCCTGGAAAGGGCGTTCAGTTTCCTAAAATCTACGCAGGATCTATGCTGGCCATCTTTCTTATCTACTATTACTATGGGGAAGCTCCAGAGAGACTTTGATCTCTCTATCATGCCTGTCTCCAGCATATCTCTCACTGCTTCCTCCACCAGGGGTCTTTTCGTCTTTACCGTATCAGTTTAGCTTAATTCCTTGTCTGAGGTGGCCACTACATCATGATTGACCCGCAACAGGATTTTTATTCTAGTCTTAAATTCTTTGGGCGCCAATACTTCTTCGTCTGATATGGTGCCTCCTCAACAGGTGTTTACTCGTGCAACCAGACTGGCAACTGGGTCCCACCCATTCACAGTCAGGTTAGCCAAATGCAGACGACAATTCTACTCCTGCAGCTTCTTCTCTCGCACTTCCCGCCTGTGGAACTCGCTCCCGTATTCTTGCTTTCCTGACGGCTACAACCTCCAGAAATTTAAATGCAAAGCCAATACTCATCTACTAACAACTGGACTCTAGCTCTCTCCCCACCACCGTATAACCTTCCCTTTCTCTCCACCTATGTATCTGTCATCGCACCTGCTTTCTCAGCTTTCTACTGCGCCTTTCTAACTAGTTTGTACTCCTCACTCTTTTCTAATTAATCTTTTTACAGTTATGTAGCCCCCTACACATCAGTGGCATTTCCACCTTGTTCGGGGTGAAATGATTTAAAAAAAATGTCATCTACCCACTTTGGACCCTCTCTCTCCTTTTTATCTAGCCTTGTTTGCTGTCTGGTCCTTAGGGGTAAGGCTCTACCTACCTCCTTCTCTTTCCTTACTTTAATGGTCTTAGAGGCTTTGTTCACTAATAACATGGAAACTATTTCTGTCGCATTTACTCCTGTCTCACACATGACCACCACACTCTCTTCAGATCTACTTTCCTCTATAAAAACTAACTGTATGATCCCTTTCTTCACCTTTTACTTTGTCATTAATCTCCCTCTGCCTGTTACTGCAGTTCTGGGGGGTAGCTCTATATTCTCTGCTGTTGTACCCCTGTTGGGGAAGCCTCCCAATGGCATCTTTTCACCGTTAACCACTAACACAACAGGGTTAAACTCAATTCTAGCCATATTTCTATGTAGCCAATCTTCCTCCAAGATCATTTCTGCACACAGTCCAGGAGTGATATAAAGTTTCTGGGGGCTCTGCATCCCTCCTACCTTCATCAAAAGAGTCACCATACCCATTATTTTCATGGAACCACCATCAGCCTGTGTGATTTCTATATCGGGCCTTCTCATTTTATGTTGATTTTTCAATTTTCTGTATTCTTCGTCCCTCAATAATGAGATATATGCCCCTGTGTCTACAATGGCCTTCACCACTGAAACTCCTACCACTACCTCACAAGAGAGCTCTCTTTCCTGTGTCAACAAGGAAAATGCCTTTGCTTTTTTTTCTGTGTGGCTGTCTCTCTGTCCACCCAGCTGTGGGTGCTGGCAGCAGCAGGCCTTCACTAATGTATCTACGAGGACTCCCCTGACCTCTATTCCCATATCGGGATCTTTTATTTCTGCCCCTTTTTCTGTCTCCAGATGGGCAGCTTCTCTTCAGGTGTCCTGGTTGCCCACAAAACCAACACCTTCTTGGACATTTCTTCACAAAATGACTTATCTGGCTGCAGCTCCAACAATGCAATGGGTTTTTATTCACACAGGCCACCCTGTCTCTTTTTTCTCGGGCTGGTCCTTTTGCATTTTCCAGGTTCAATTCTTGAAGTTTCATCTTCACTTTTGGCATGGGGTGATGGGGCAGCTTTCCTTCTTGTCCCACACCTTTTAGCCATATGCCCTCTGCCACCGCATTTTTCTTGCTTGTGAACCAGGGGCAGCCCCTACCCTGTGGCACTTCCGACACACGAGGCCATATCTACTTAACATGGGTTTATGAAAAACATGTCTTTGGGGCCATTATTCTCTATAATTTTCTCTTCACTCCCTTCTAAATTTTCTGAACCACCTGGGGTACTTTCCTAGGTCTTGCGTTCCCCGACTCTCCACCTTACTCCAGACAGACTTGCTCTCTTTTGCCAGTGCCACCACCGCTGCCAGCCGAACTGGGCCCTCTTTCAGCACATCATGTCTGACGCGCTTGTCTTGAAGTGCGCCGACATTTGGATCTGCCAATTGGACCTGGATGGCTGCATGCTCTCTGACCTGTGCCGAGTAGGCCATTGAAGCTAAGTTTTCTGCCCTTTTACCTAATCCTTCTACCCCCACATCCCTTCCCTGGACCAGCTCCATGAGGCCTCTCATGGCCTCCATGGCTGTGTCTTTATTGGCTTATTCCTCAACTAGCAGCACCTTAAGTCTTTCCCAGGTCAAATGAGGGTCTCCTTCCAGAAGTTGACCGATAAATTTCAACAGTTCTCCTGTCGCGGTGTGGAATGCCATGCACACTGTTTCTTTTTCTGTCAGCTCATATATCCACTGACTTTTCTTTATGGCCACTAACCAATTTCTTAACTCTTTTGCATCTCCCTGATAGCTTGGCACCCGTGGTACCTCCCAACAGGCTCCTCAAATCCTTGGACGGTCTGTAATCTCTATAGTCTACCTCCGACCCTGCCATTCCCTGTTCCTCCCCGTGGTCAGACATTTAAACAATACAATTAGTGATTAATAAGAATTAAGAAGGAAATCGGTTTACGGTAAAATGGCAGCAACAAGAATTTCAGGAAGAAACCAAAACGTGTCCTACCTATTACGGGTTGATTTCCGACAAAATCTGCCAGGGTCTTCGACTCGATTGGTGGTTATTCAGGATCGATCCCCGATCACAGCATCCAATTGTGATGCCTTATGCCTGGGGATGGCTCAGTAATTGTGATGCTCGTGATGATCCCAGTTGTGACACTGCCACCCAGCTGGCTGGTTGGTTCGGTCGCTGTTGCTGGTCGTGATGATCTCGTCCGATGATGTCATCATAAAAGTTGGTTTACAAGACGTCTCTTGCAACAACACCCCACTGTCCCATGTTGTGAATTCATCCCAGAGGTTGCGTCGTACAATTTTAGTAGTCACCTTTTAGCGCCAGTTCGGACACTGGTGCACACTTGTGGTTAAAAATAAATACGACACCAAAAAAAAATTAATAAAATAACAAGGTCAAACATGCCTGGAGAGTTACAAAGAATGTCTTTACATAAAAAAAAACAATGTTTCTTTTTTTTCACAGGAGCAGACAATACAGTTGTCAGAATGGTAATACCGTTGTCGGAATGCCAGTTTACAATGGAGAGAGAGAGAGAGAGAGAAAGAGAGCTTGTTTTCAAAATGTGAGGTTGGTTTCCTTGTCGTCTGGAGGCTTGCTCCTGGCTAACTGACTTTTTCTCGCCGAGTCTCTATTTTTATAACACTCTTCAATCCTCTCGGGGAATCTAACCTATTTGAAGCCTTTGGCCAATGAAATCATTTTCTGCCCACTCAATTTGCAGAAGGGGTTAGCTCAACAAATGAGATATCGCCAGTTTACATCATATTCAGATTTTCCAATTTTCCACAAATTTCTGTTCTCAGGAAATATCTGTTGAGGGACTTTAACCCTGCCTGACCCCATCAAACCAATTCTGACACTTTGTTTCGGCTTACAAAATTTTAGCTTTACCAAAAGATGTCTGTTTCAAACACAAAAATAGTTGTTATATTCCCCGGATTTTAGACGTGCATGATAGTATTAAAATAGTTAATTTTTCTATTCCCCATATTTTACAAGTATTTGATGGTATTAAAATAGTTTTTAACATAAGCTCACATCGCATATTATAATAAAGCATAACTAATAATACCACTAACATTATTTTCTCTCTCTCCATCTTATTAAACCAAACAAAAGAAAGTATTCCTGCGGGAGATAATGTCACACATTGAATCAATAGCTAAATCCACTGCTAGAAAGGTGGGGTTACTGTGTCAGGCCAGTAAGTTTTTTCTGCCTGAATCCATCTGGCAAATATACAAATCAACCATTCGACCATGCATAGAATACTGTTGTCATATCTGGTCAGGTGCCCTGCTGTCCTTCTCAGGATTCTTGACAGGCTCCAAAGGAGAATCTGTAATGTGATCAGTAAAAACTTGAAGCATCTGAAATGTGGTTCTACAGGAGAATGCTGCAAATATCATGGATTGAACATGTGAGCAATTAGGAGGTTTTGGAAAGGATGGAAACAAAAATGAAATTAATACAGAGCATCAGGAAGAGACAGTTAAAGTTCCTGGGACATGCAATGAGGAAGGAGGGCTTGGAGAACTTTATATTCACAGGCCAGATAGAAAGAAAGAGAGACAGAGGAAAACAGTGTGTAATGTACTTGACTGGCCTGAGAGGGTGGATTGCAGAACAGGGGTTGTGTGGTGTAACAGGAGAAAGCACACTAAGAGCCACCAGGGATAGGGTGATGTGAAAGGCCATGATTGCCTACGTCCTGAAAAGACAAGGAACATAGAAGAAGAAGATTGGTCCAGACCTAGTAGTTTGACTCCAACCACTTTCTCACCGGTGGGATGTGGCTTCCCTCTGTCTCTTCTACAAATATTTTCATGGCTTCTGCTTTGACGAACTAGGTCACTGGTGCCCCCTCCACAAGAATTTACTCGAGCAACCAGATTGGTAACGAAGTTCCACTGTTTTACAGTTAAATCTACCAAATGCAGCCGACAATTCTACTCCAGCAGCTTCTTTTCTTGCATTTCCTGCTTGCGAACTTCCGTCCATATACTTACTTTCATGATGGCTACAACCTCCAGGAATTTAAATACAGTGTCAATTCCCATCTGTTATCCACTTGACTCTAGTCTTTCCCTCGTCCTTTCTACATTACCCTATGTATCTTGTTCTTTTCCTTTCTCACTCTACCATCACACCTGTATCTGAGACCCACTGTAACTGGTTTGTCTTTCTTTGCTTTCCTCCTGCCTAAACTTTTACTCTCTTATGTAGTCCCTGCACATCAGTGGTGGTACTGCATTGCTTGGGGCAAAACAATAAAATTAAAAATATACCATAGTACCTACATGTCACGCTTTTGCCAGAAGTATAATTCATGCATTTCCCTTTTTTACTTTAAAATTCAACGGATGTTGATTAATTTAATAAAATTGTTTACTTTGTACTAATATGATTAATAAAATTCTGTTATTATAATTAGAAGAAGTAGTAGAAAAAGAAGGAGGAGGAAGAGAAGAAGAATGCACATTATCATATAAAAATATATCGGCTAAGAATTTGATAAAATTGTAAAATATTGGAATTTGGAAATAGAATTTACATGACTATCACATTTAAACGCAACCACTACTAAAATAATAATAAAAGAAGTACTAGGAGTGATAAAAAAAACATTGATGCACATTCACAACTAAATAATGTTATTTACTTAATCAACATCCATTTAAAATCATGAAAGTAATATTACATGATCCATGAATTTTTTCACAGGTTCCATTTGTCTATATATTAATACATTTGTTTGAGAAGCAAAGGGAAAGAGAGTAAAAGAGTAAAAGAAAGAGTAAAACACAGAAAAGGATTGGAATCAGGTCGTCTTAGATAAATGCAGTTTTGTAGTGAGGGGTTAAATCATATTTCATAGCCTAATGATCTTTTGAGGAAAAATTCAACCCTGAACTGCAAGAGACCTTTTTAAATTAAAATATTTTTTTTTATCTATCTTTGCAAATTTGTTTTCATTCTATACATCTTTATTTCACTACAGTATAATTTCTCCATTATGTAAAATTCAGCTTTAATCACACAGTTGCAATTAATGTTAATTTCTTTTTGTTTTAAATAAACTGTTTTAAATAAATTTTTTATAAGTTCTTAAAATATATTTTAAATAAAATTTAGATTATCATTAAGACTGGGTGTTACTGGTTTTACAGTATATCAATCTCAACGGGTTATTATTTAATGCCGACAAAATTTTAAAAATAGTTTCGCATGAATAGCATATATACTCTTTATAAGAAATCAGATTATATATGTTTAATATTGTATGTCATTTCACATGCTTGATGTACTGGTTGATCTCTCTTATTTAGCAAGTACAAGTGGGTTATTCTCATGTGGCCAGTGTGTAAGTGATTTCTATTCTTCTAGTTTTGGCTCAATTATGAAGAGTTTATTGCATAGATTATCCTCCCAGCACTGTTGCCATTCCTTTTTAATATACTTGTAAACTACCTCCTTAAAGTCAGTGTATGAGATTTTGGTCTTTGTGTCTACAGTGATATCTAGAGCAGATTTAGCTGCGAGGAATGCTTTATTATTACCTTCAACTTCAAAGTGGTTAGGAATCTAACATGGTATGAGGTTATTATTTTTGCAAGTAGGGATCATTTTGCAGAAAGTTTAATAATGAGTTGGTTGTTGGATTTCTTATTCTTGATGGCCATTAGGATGGATACCCAATCTGAAAAAATGAGGCAGTTATTTTATTTTTTTTTAATCATCTCACCCCAAGCAAGGCATTCCACTGCCACTATTGCGCATGGGGCTACATAGGGGAAGGTAAAGAGAAGGAGTGGTTAGACATAGGGAATGTCAGGAGGAAGGTGACAGATGAGTAAGGATAGCGAGGATGAGGGTTGGGCAGATGGGAAGAGTGTTTGATAGAATGGGAGCAGGTTAATGTGTTAGGAGGTGTCTATTGACCTTACATTTAAACTCCTGGAGATTGTAGCCGTCGGGGAAGCAATCGTTTGGAAGAGAATTCCACAGTCGGGAAGTGCGAGGAAAGAAACTGTTGGAGTAGAAGTTACGGCTGCATTTTATCGGTTTCACTGTAAAAGTTGCTAATCTAGTATCTCGTTCAAATTTGTATTTAGGGGGCACTAGTGATCTAAGTTCATCGGAGCAGAAGCTGTGAAAGTATTTATAGAAGAGACACAGGGAAGCCACGTCGTGCCGGTGGGAGAGAGACTGCAGGCAGTCTGCCAAGTCGGTATCTATCACATTACAGACCCTCCTCTGAACCTTATCGAGAAGCCCAAGGAGAACAGCAGGGGCACCCAACCAGATATGGCAGCAGTATTCAATGCACGGGCGGATGGTAGATTTATAAGTGTGCAGGATAGATTCAGACGGAAAAAACTTCCGGGCCCTACACAGAGAACCGACTTTCATAGCAACGGATTTAGCAATGGATTCGATATAGTCATTCCATTTGAGGTCCGCTGAAAGTGTGAGACCAAGGAGGCGTAGTGTTTTACTCTCTGGGAGGCAAGCTTGGTCCATGCTAATGGGAGGTAGGTGAGATTGTTGATGATGGTTAATTGAGAGTAGCTTCGTTTTAGAAGCATTAAAATTTACTAACCATTTCTTACCCCAGTCCAATATGGATTGGAGGTCTTTTTCAATCTCGGCTGCGAGGTTAGCTTTGACGCCTACACCAGATTTTTGTAGGAGGCGAGAGTAAACTGTGGTGTCATCGGTGTACAAACCTATTTGGGCTCTTATGGAATCAGGGAGATCATTAATGTATATCAGGAAGAGTGTAGGACCTAAGATGGAGCCTTGGGGGACACCTGCGTTTGTATGGTAGTTCTGAGAGGCATGTCCGTTTAATACCACCTTCATTGTGCGGTTAGAGAGGAATGACTGGATTAGTTCAAACAAATGTCCAGTTATACCATAGCTTCGCAGTTTACATAGAAGGCCAGCATGCCCAACTCTGTTGAACGCCTTAGATATATCTAATGCAACAGTTCGGGCTTCGCCATTCCTGTCGAGTGCCTGGTATATGTACTCGGTGATGGTCGTTAGCATATCAGCAGTAGACCTGGTGAAGCAGAAACCATATTGCTTGTCCGAGAGGAGCCTGTGTGCTGTGAGATGCTGAACCACCTCGGTGTTGATAATGGCTTCGAACACTTTGCCAAAGATCGGAAGAAGGCTGATAGGGCAGTAATTTGCAGGGTCAGAGGATTCTCCAGTGTTTTTAAATATAGGAACTACAGAGGAAGATTTCCAACAGGCAGGAAAGCAGGAAGCAGATAGGCAGAGGTTGTAGAGCTTAGAAAGGACAGAGGAGATTTCAGGGGCACATTTCTTTAAGACTATGGTTGGGATTCTGTCACCACCGCTCGCTTTGTGAGGGTCAAGTTTTAAGATTATCTTAGAGACAAGCGAAGGTGTAATGTAGACTATGATAACGTTATGATAAGTTATGATAACGTTGAAATCTAGCTCTATTCCATAAGCCTCAACAGTGAAAAGAGAACTTCCTTTGGAAGGAAAATATTTTTTTAACTGCTATATTTTGGTTCACTGTGGCTCATCCTGTCTTGTCTTCACACTTTCACCCGGTTGTATAAATGGGTGTATGGTTAGGGTATTTTCCAGTATGCCCTGAAACTTGTCCTGGAATATAAGTGGATGCATTTTTTGTTTAGAGAGTTTACTTAATTCTAGAGTGATTTTGAATTGCTTGTCTATAGTGAAATACTGGCTGCAGTTGAAAATGTGGTCCCTAACTTTGCAGCAATGGATTTCATTCAGGGTCCATGATGTTATATTGTATTAAAAAGTATTTTAATGGCTTTGAAATTTTTAAAAAAAAAATCTTCACTGATTATTAACAATACAAAATAGGATTTACAATTAAGGCTATCCCTTAACCTTAAATCATAATATATATATATATATATATATATATATATATATATATATATATAATTCAAACATGCAATAATGAAATTAAAAAATATATATTTAAATTTGTATGATCACAGTAATTAGGTTTAAAGAAATGGCGTAACCTTGCTTAGTTGGCCATGATTTTTGTTTTGTTTGTTTTTACATAGAAAACCCAGTCAGCACTACAATACTGCCTATTCTCTCAAAATGCCCAAGCCATCTAAATCTTACTTGACACAAAGCATCCATTACATTGGCAATACCCAGCCTATTTCTTAACTCCTTTGATGATTTTCTCTCTTTAAGACTGATATTGCACATCCACCGTACCATTTGCATGTCAATTTGAGCAATTCTATTTCCTTAAGCAGCCAGGTTTCACTACCAGACAGCATAACACTTTTAATGCAAGCCGTATATAGCTTTCTTTTCATCCTATGTGAAAATACTCGAGATGTTAGAAGCAAAAGTTCTTTAAATTTTTTCCAACCTGATCTTATATGGGATATTGAACTTACTTCTGTGCCTTCACCTGCACTTAAAATGTCACCAAGAAAGCAAAACTGATCAACCACCTCATACCCAACATTATTAAGCTTAACCTTTTTGTCTTGATCAGTTGCAACTGGTAGGTTCAGGTAAGTTCTGCATTTGAAATTCACCACATTGACTAATCTACCATTCAGTCCATTACATTGCTAAGTCCCCCAGTGAGTACAATGTTTGCAAAAAAAATGGAGTTTAAACCAACACCCTTACAACAAACTTCATATGGGTGCTTTCCTGAGGTGAAAATCTGACCTTGGTTTACATCAGTAATCATCACCTTAGTCCTAGCCAAATTCACTCTAAGTTTTTTACTTTTCATACTATTTTTCCATGCAGCATACCTAACACCTAATTCTTCCAAACTCTCTGTGATAATTACTAAATCATTAGCATACAACATCTTCAAGGTAGATTGTTTCTACATTCTCTTGAAAGGGCTTTAAGAGCAATAATAAACAGCAAAGAACTAAAAACAGATCCCTGATGGACCCCTACCCTACACCAAACTTATCCCCCATAGTGTTAGTGATTCATGGCTATTCACTCAATTAAGTGCTATATGTGATACACAATCGCCATTACAGACCTTATTAACCATTCATTGACATCTAATTTTCTCATAGCCTACTTTGTGATCCCACTAGAGACCCAATTAAATGCTTTTTCGAGATGCACAAAGGTAAAATAAAACCTTTCCTTCTTTTCAAGGTATCTCTCCTGCAATTAACATGCTATAAATATAGCATCTATAATATCTTTACCAGGCATGACACCAAACTGCATTGCATTTGTGTCAACCATCTCTAATTTTCTGTTCTATAATTCTTTCAAAGACCTTCATCATCTGTTCTAATAATTTCAAACCTCAATTGTTTCCTGTGTGGCAGCACCTTTATGCTAAAAACAACTTACGATTACATTTGTGTTCCAATCTTCTGGTATTCCATTCTTGACAATGATTGGGTTAAAACAATTGTCATCTGCTTAATGCCTAAGTCACCAGAAGCTAACAACATTTTCAAAACTACACCAGATGTTTCAGATGCCTTACCCTTCTTCAACTTATTTAAGGCTTTTGTCACAGATTCTTCCTCAATTTGGAGGTGTGGCTCTATGATGGGCTTGTTGACAATCAAATTATCCCTGTCACACTCAAGTTCCTCATTTAGTAGACTCTGGTAGTGCTCTTTCCAAGACAAATACTTTTTTTATGGTTAGTAGTCAAATCTCCTCTATCATTCCTCACGTATTTGTCGCTGACAACATCTCGGTTTGTTGCGGTCATTTGCTTAGCAATCTTAAATATTTCTGCTCTGTCTTCTTCCCTTTTTGACGTATCTTCAAATCTCTCTTCCTCTGCTACTCTCTTTGCATCATACATGGCTCTTTTAACTTCCAAGTAGTCAGTCTTGATATCACCTCCTTTCCAACTTTTCTAAAGCCTAGATTTTGCTTTTACTGCTACATCAATATTTGATTTGTGCCTTTACAATTCCATATGGTGCCGTGGCATTTAAAGTCTCCATCATAAAAGAAGCAGGGGGCTGTTTTATGATTTTATGAATTATTTTCAGTTATTGGTTAATTTGGTGAGATGTATATTGAGCAGATGCCTATTGCCCTGCGTAAAGTCCCATTAATAGCAGTTGCCTGTAAAGTTATCCTTAAATCTTTTTTACTTTCAGGTATAACATTACTAACTAAGATTGACTACATTTTTCACATGTTCGGTGACTTCTGTAGCTGTCCTTATGATGTCCAAATTTTAGGCACATGAAGCAGCTTAGTGGGGCAGGTCTATATTGTAACCAACTTTTATCTTACTAGGGATTTCAGTTGTGGAAAAAGTAAAGATATATGTGTCTGTTGCAATGGTTTCTCTTTCTCTTTACAGTAATTCTATGATAATCCCTAACACCCTGACTTCTTAAGTGCATATTTGAGGTATTATATTTTGTTATAAAGTACTACATAAATTGATATACTTACAGGTGATAGGGCTTGACATGACCAGCCCATTGATCAAATAGGGCTTCTCTGATTGCCTGTCTAATCCAAGTAAGGGACAAAGTGGTGTGTTAAGAATCAGAATTATCTAACCCCAACTCCTGAAGTCCTCAACCATGAGAATCCCATTCCCAGAAACTATGGGCCAAGGTTAGGACAGTTGTTACATGTGAAACTATGTTAAACACCTACACTACAATATTTATACAAAAAAACGAATAGATTTAAAAGAATTCATGGGCAAAATAAGATAAAAAAATAAAATTTATTTATTAATACACTTGTAAAACTTGTTGTGGCAAATGAAAAAAAAAGCAAGAAATAGTAAAACAGAAAAACAAGACAAAAAATTAAAGTGCAACACAGAGAATGACTACAGTGGGTGGTGTCATTTTAAATAAAGGAAATTATTTGTAGTGAGAGGTTAAATCAAGTTTCATGACCTAATGATCTGTTGAAGATAAATTTATCCCTGAACTGCAAGTGACTTTCTGAAATTAAAGTTTCTTTTAATCTTATTTTTGCGAATTTGTTAGGGACAAGGGAAGTAACTCTGTAAATACCATTTTGGAAGATCAATTTACAATTAATTTCTATTGTAAATATAGCATTAACTTTAATTCATGAATATGATTAAATATGTGCCGTGCCTCTTCAGGACACAGGCGATCATAACCATTCACATCTTCCTGTCCCTAGTAGCTCTTAATCTATTATGTCTTTTTTCTCCCAAACCCTGATCTGCCATCCATTTGCTGAAGCCCATCAAATATGTCATGTGCTGTTTTCTTTTGTCTGTCTTGGGAGTATCAGATTTTCCAAGTCCTCCTTCATTATCATTAGTCCCAGAAACTTCAAATGACTCTTCCTGATGTCAAGTATGTTTCCTTTTCGTTTCCATTCTCTCCAAAACCTTGTTGTTGCTCACATGTTCAGTCCATTGTATCTTCAGCATCCTTCTGTAGAACCATATTTCTGTTGCTTTGAGTCTCTCTATCTTTTAGGAAATGGTCTAGTATTTGCTACTATATCACATAACAGTTCAATATTCTTTTCACTCAACCAAAATCGATTTTTCACATTTTATTGACACTAATTAACATAATACAGGGTTATTTTTCAATTAAAACAAAATAAAAATACACCTATGACCTGTCATTTTTTTCTTCGTAGTGAAGTCATGTGACCATCCATCCTTCATTTTGGTTCCATCATGACAAATCGTTTTACAATGACTTTCTATTGCAAACAGAACACCACTTGTAATTTGTTAACTCCTTAAAAAACAAACAAATCCTTTTCAAGGCTGTGTTCATATATACAGGATTTTAAAGGAAGATAAAGTCTTGAATTATACTGAACAGCTAACCCAAGCTTAATTGTACTCTCTGTTTAACCTTATTGAACCCTCTTTTTAATTTTATTTTAAGTACAAAATTGTAATTTATATTATAAAAAAAGCAACATTGAAGTTTTGTAGAGATTTTTTTTAATGATTTAGTTGATTCTTTGAAAAGAAACAAAATTCTTAAGATAAATTTAAATAGAAGATTTTGAATAGTACATGCAAAAAAAAAACAAGTTAAAAAAGACGGGTTCAATAAGTGAAAATATTTATAAATTAAAACATGTAATTATTAACATTAAAAAAGTAGCATGTCGGATTAAATATTGGAAACCCTAAATGTTGGTATATAAAAATACACCAACATGTAGGATTTCCGATTTTTAATTGGACATTCTTTAATCATTTTTTTAACAAACATTGCCGAAATTAATGAATGAATTATGAATAAAGGATGATTTTTTAAAACTTATCTATATATTACTACACCCGTACCTACCTATATATGATGTGTGTTATACGAATTCTATTCAACTCATACTGTGTGAGTGTCCAAGAAAGAAAAAAGAAAGAGTGTGAGGTACAGAGAGAAAAAGAAAGTGACACAGGGAACGACTGAAAGGGTGTGTTATCTTAAAAGCAGTTGCTTGTAGGTTTAACATGAAATCATGTTTTGTGGCCTAACAATCCGTTGAGAACATTTCAGTATTTTTTTAAGAGAGATTATGCCTCTTTACTCATAGCTATCTGGGAATAGTCAGGAGTTGAAAAGTAAATCCATGTAATTTACATGTGTTCTGCTTGTTGAATTAAAATAAACATACACAAACCCCTCGAGGCGGTGTAATGGTTAGCAAGCTTGTCTCGCTAGAACCATTGAAGCTGAGTAGTGAGTTCGATCATCACTAAGTGCCCCATACTTTCGGCCTTGTGCCACATCTAAACTGCACTTAGAAAATCACCATATATGTATGTATGCATTCACAATTTGAATGAAATTGAAATGGATATTTGTAACATGAGGGTTAACCTCTAAGTAACCGAGGGCAGGGGAGTAATATGCTTTATATATTTTCTAATAAATGTAGTATTTTATATGGACAATTTAGCAGTCATTTGATAAAAAAAAGAAAGGAAGAAAGTCTTATTCACCTTAAACTTTAAACATGAGAAAAGCAGAAAAAAAATTTTACAATGAAGTTGGTGTGTGGACTAAAGGATAATCCAAAATTGGAATCTTCACTATTTAATATTACATTTTCTTCACTTATTTTAGTGTGTGTGTGTATGTGTGTGTGAAAAGCATCCCCATCATCACCCCTGGTCTGAAACATAGACCTTACATTCTGTCTGTGAGTAGCTTATATATCTGCTCAATATTTTTTTCTCTACATATTTGGAGTAGATAGACTAAACTATCGCCCGGTTCACACTCCACCCACGTCTATTGAACAGGTGAAGAGGCTCATCACTTGTTTCCTGCTTAGGATGTGGTTTCCGGTTTTCTCTTTTCCAATCTTTTCACAACTATGTAGCCCCCTGCACATCAGTGGCGTTACTGCCTTGCTCGGGGTGATATGATTAAAAAAAAATGTACATATCTGATACAGTCAGGTTCAGAGGTATTTATCTCTACTGTCACACTGATAATGAATGATTCATAGATCTCTTGTCACCCTCTCCACCAAGTGGGGATTATCTCAAATCTAAACTGCACCTGACTTCCTTGATGGTCTGATAAGGAAATTGAATACAGCCATGATATGCTGCACCCATATTTTTTTTTAATTCTTAATTTTCTCACTATTCAAAATTTTGTTTTATTATACTTTTCTTTATATCCCAGTGGAAAATTTTTCATTAGTTTATTTTCTTCAAAGTTCACACATTACAATTTGAGCTTGTTTCTCAATTGATCTTTTCTATTTTACCCAATAGCAAAAAACCAATTCAGGAACAAAACCCTAGATCTTGACCCATTATGCTTGTTAAAGAATTTGTAATGGTCAGAATGCTGATTCCAGTCTCCACTTCTTATATCAATAATGAATTAAACATTACATCTCTCTTGCTAACATTGCATTGCTGAGAATGTTAACTGAATTGGTCTATTAGCCACCATTTTTTGTGTTTTTCATTAATCATTGAAGAAAAGAACTTTCCTTGTGGTTTGTACATAAGAAGAGCACTGTAGAACAGATCATCCAAAATGTTGTAACAAAAAAAAAAAAACAACAAAACAAAAAACAAAGAATAACTTCTGACATTGTAATGATATAGGCAATTTGATCAATTATACAAACTTGTAGATAGTACAATTCTCAAATTCTCAAATTCTCAATTGCAATTTGTACTAAAAACTTTACTGTTTAACTTTTGTTGCTATATTTAAGTAGACATTTTTTTAAAATTTCCACATTAATTTAATTGAACATAATTTCATCCTCCCAGAACTTTTTATATTTTCAGGAAAGAAGTGTTTTAAGTACATTTTGCAGTCTTCCAGGGAATTGACATGATTTTATCCAGAGATTTCAATAAAGATTTAAATAAATGGTAATCCAAAGGTGCAATGTCTCTGGTGAATTTAGCAGATAACTAAAAACTTCTCAATCCAGCTGGAATTATTGTTTTTGGTCAGCAAAGAAACATGCTGATGAAATATTACATTATTTCTTTTAAGTAATTTGGGATGATTTATATCAATTACTGTCTTCAGTTATTGAAATTGGAAGTAATATTCATTTGAATGGATCATTTAGTTCTGAAAGACTATGTTTTAATTACACCAGTTAGCTCATTTTACTTCTTGCATAATCTTTCATTCTATATTGTTGTAAAGCACCTACTTTTCATCACCTATAATAATTTGTTAAAAAAAAAAACAAACCAAAAAACAAAACATTTCTTTACTTTTAAGCAGTGAACGTATAAATATTGTCCACTAGCTTATTTTTACTTATGTAGATACCACATGAATAAAGTTGCTGAAAATGATTTTCAAAACTTGATTTCAGTACACTGGCTATCTCCTGTGTCATCTAGGCACCTCTAAAAATCTTCTAAAAACATGCATACTATGATGAAAAAAATGCAACAAACATGGTAAACAAGTCTTATTGCCAAATTGTTTATGCTTTAAGAGGAAAGACCAAAGTATTTTTGATTATTTTATTAAATTTTTTTAATCCTTTCTAGCATGTTGAAAATTTTGGTTAAAAATCTTTCCTTGTGTCAGCACTGGGCCAAAGATTAGTATGGGAAATCTCAGTGTCTTTTTTTGGTGTTAAAAACACATTGTTTTGGAAATTCTTGCAAAAATCAAATAATTGTCAGATTCTATTTAAATTTTCAAGAATTATTCACCAATGAATGAAATTATGTTTGGAATTTTAATTTTTTTTTTTTTTTTTTAGAAAATCTTGGTCAATTTCCTTTTTTTTTTATTACTTACACCCACTTAATTTGAAGAAATTAAAAATTCAGCCTGTTTGTATTAGTTAAAAGTAGGACTCCTTGGAGAATTTTAGCCATCAATTTTTTTTTTATTAAATAGACACACCATTACCAAAAAAAAAAAAAAAAAAATTTTCAATGAATAATGAATTTTACATTTTTTTAAATTTTTATTAGAAAAATTTATTAAGTTTTAAATCTTTTAAAATTCTGTATTGATTTCACTCTTTTAGATGATATTATTATTAAGTAAAAACTATATTTACTAATCATAAGTGGAAAAGCTTAATATAAATCATCAAACACCAATATTTTTTAAAGAATTTTGAATTTTTTTGTATGTATATAAACATGCTGATCTTTGTAAGGGCGACCATACACAATAATATCAGAAACTAAGAGCAATAACTATAGTCTACTCAAAGCCAACATTTCTAAAATTCAATAAAATTGAGAATATTTTCATGCATTTTTAAGATTACTAAGTACTCAGTTCTGAACAGTGGATATCGGCTTGGAACAAGAAATCGGGGAGCTGAGTTCGAATTCCAGTTGAATTCGTTGCATTCACTTACGTGCAAATACCCTTGGGAAAGGTATTAATCCATCTCTTCCCTCCAGTTATGACTTAAATAACAGGACAAATTGGGTTTTATAGCCTAGGCTGGCAACCAGTCTATCACAGAAAGTAATGGCAACCTACTGCGGGATAATCTTCTGCCCAGTCAGTCATGTCTCTTTTGAGACATGATTGCCTAAAGTGTGTATCACATATGGCACTTAACTGACTGAGTACTTACAAATTAATTTAAAAAGATGTACACCTCATTTTCTTCAATTATGCTTTACAGATAAAGTCTCTGCAGAAGAATATCAGACTGTCAACATGTCAAAACAAGTTAAAAAAATGCATTTCTGCAATATTTGAAACTTAAAGCAAATAGTAATGTTACTTTAAATCAGTTGATATTCCCCAAATAATGTTTTGGAAAACTATATTTCATTTTTAGATTTTTTAATAAAGAGAATTACATTGCAATGAAAGATGAATAAAAAAGAGAGAATCAGCTATTTTAGCAAAGAAAAACTCCTTCCAATCAACTTAAATTAGTTTTTGTAATGCAGCAAAATATTTCTCTTATTGGAAATGTTAAATATAATCTCTTAACTTGAAATTAAAACTAAAATACAAGCTTCAAGGAAGATTTTTGATTTTGTAAAAATTCATTTTAAACCTTAGGTATCATGTTTTTTGTGGAGGTCCTTATATAACACTGATTGTTGTTTTTAATTAATACAATCAAAAACAATCTATAAAAATGAAATTAAAATTAAATGCTCCTGATGCTATTTTCTAACAAAAATACAACATTTTAAGCTACCCAATATAATAAAGGATTTTACAAGTACATACCTGTAAGTTAGTGTTGATACGCTCATTAGCACATTTTTTTTCCTTTGTTCGACACCATCCTTTGCAATCAAAAAAAGTGCACTCTTGGTCAGTGTGACAACTCTTGTTGCGTAGTTCTTTCTTGATTATACTGTCTCTTAGTAAGCAGTCTGTATCAATCAGTTTTAGTCGTTTGTTAGTAGAACTAATGCCAAAATTTTCCGGCTTTACATCACATATATGCAATGGTTCATGAAAATCAAACTCTAAGGCTCGTACTACATCAAGAATCCCAAGAGCTAATTTTGCCCTTGCACTCCAGCCACCTTCAATGACAGATGAGTAAAACAGCTTAGAGGGTGGGGCATATTCAACAGCATATACATACCCACAGGTTCCATAAAGTTTTGGCATATATGGCAGATGCTGGTTCAATCTTAACAGTAGGTATTCATCCTGTTGTATGAGAGGCCAGACACTGTCCATGAGAGTCACATATGCACTCTTGGACCATTTCGTACTCTCAAGAAATGTCTGTGTATCTATTGACCATACCTGCCCAATTTCATCCACCTCAAATGTCAAGTTTAGGCCAAGATTAAGCAAAACAGAATCACGGATGATCTGACGAAATGTATTGAAATATGGGTACTTTCGTTGATCCCCCACTTTGAAGGAAATGCTGTCAAAATCCTTAAAAGAATGCTTGGCAGACTTAAGGATGATTGGATAAGGCTGGTTGTCAGCATCAGCTACTATGACCACTTTGCCATCTCTGTAGTTGGTGCACTTCTGGTAACGGATGGTATGATTCACACAAATTGAATGACACAAACTGCCAGCCACCACTTTTTTCTTGTACAATGAACACTGAAAAATTAATGTAAAAAAAATAAATAAGAAAATGAATAAAATTTGCCTCTGATTTACAAAGGATTTTATTTTTGCCTATAAATGTGTGTGTATGTGTACACAATACAGTGAATTAAATTTGTCAATAAATTTATATACTAAAAATGAAATAAAGAATTTTCAATAATTTCCTTTCTTGTCAATGCACTTAATCCAGTACTTCTCCATTAATCACACAGATTAAACATTATATAGAAAAATTTCTCAGATCAAAATTCTGCTATATCAGGTTATGAACTTATTTATCTACCCCTGTGTAATTACATAAAAGCAATGTAATAGTCATTCACAGAATGAACAATGTGTTCTGACTCTTTGCTACTGTAATATACACTACTCAAGTAGGCTGATCCACTTCTAAAAAATGGGAAAAAAGTTTTCCAAGGAATAATTTTTGTAAAAAAGCATTCTTTTGATCTACAACCTTTATCATTTTACAAGGTGAATCCTGTGCATAATATAATACTTTCCAGTTTCCTTAAACTGTTAAGTTCCTAATAAATCTTTGTTTATAAATATCAAGTTTGAAACAAAAAGATTTATCTTAAATTGCCATCTTCTACCTCCTTAAATCTCATCCATCTTTTATCCTTATCTTATCTCCTATACTTAATTTCTTCTCTAACTGTAACTCCCTGCGCATGAGTGGCAATCCTGCTTTGCTTGGGGTGAAATGATTATAAAAAACTTTTTTGAAATTTTAAAAATGGATAAAGCATTCAGTATATTTTTTAAGAATAGATATCATTGGCATAAACAGTTTAAAAATTGACATTTGGAAACAAAAGGTTAGCAGTGTAAGAAGTCAGGCTCAATTTGACACTGTAACATGATTAAAAAAGAAAATCAATATTTTTCAATTCTGACAAGTTTTGCAGCCTAAGGCAGTTCTAATAAATGCTAATCTATAAAAAATATTTCTTAAAGGTTTTCTTTTTAACAAATGAACCAGTCTATTTAAGTAGTGGCCTGTAATAGTCATTTGTAGAATCAAAGATGCGTTCTGATAATTTGTTACTATAATGGAGATGAAATACCTGAAGATGAGAGGCCTCAGCAGATGGTTTCATTCTTAGTCAGTATAAAATTTAAGAACTCCTCATGTTACATGTGCATTGAGATATTTTTCATAATATTTCTTGATATAGAAGTAAATTCTATATAAAGGGGATTCCCTAAAAATATCAGGAATTATTTTCTAAAATATTTCTTAAAAATTTAATCTCCTTCAAAGTACATTCCACTTGACCCAATGAAACATTGTTTTCTTACAGATGAAAATATTTCCAGATCCACTGGAAAATATTTCCAGTGGATTTTGCCAAAGGCCTCCAAATGTTTTTTTTTTTAACACATTGTTGATATCAGACAAACATTTCCTTTTCAGGTCATATTTGATATCAGTAAACAAAAGAAAAATAAAAAAAAAATATGGCTTTGATTTAAACTATTGGACAGTCAATGACATTGTTGGGGTGAAAGATTCAGTCTCCATGATTTCATATTTTTTTAACATTTTCTCAGCACATTCTCATATCATCTCTACACCTCAAAATAAATGTGCTGATTCCCCATCTGTTAAAGAGGAAGAAATTCATTGAGGGTACAATCTATTCATATCAATGAGGAGACTAATTTTTTTTATCATAGACAGGATCACAAATCTGAAATGAAATCTGATTTTTCATGTTATTTTCAATAAATAATAAAGTAATCATTTTCTTATTCACACTATTTACATTTGGACTATTGTCTTTGTCTTTGTTATCACAATAATATAACCATTGTAACCTCCAGAAAGTAATGGCAACCTACTGCAGGAAAATCTTCTACTCAGTAATATACCTTTTGAAACATGATCATCCAAGTATGTATCATGTATAGCACTTAAATAACTGACCCTCCAGATGTCTAATTCTCCAGAGTTCTTCCTTGTCCAGTATTTTCATTTCATTCCACAGAGGATGATGATTTTCCCCTTCATCAGTCACTCACAATTTCATTGTCTCACCTCCTTCACTACAGTTTTTTGAAATTCCTCAAGCCTTACATTTAGGGAACTAACTTGTTTCACATTTATATTCTTTCCCTTAACTGCAAGAAATTGAATACACACCGTCCTTGGCCATATTCTCCCCCATGCCAAGTTTTACTTGGCAGAGATTTTTCTACAGAGTGGAGCTGCTTCTGAATACTTTTCTGATGTTGTATCGATTGCAGACCATCTGCAATTGATACAACATCGATACAATTCCTTTTCAATAAGCCATTGATGTATAGCAGCTAGACAGTAGAAACAGTAGCAAAAAAAAAAAAAAAAAAAAAAATTAGACAGGATATACCTAGACATGAACAACAGAATGAGAACTTTCTATCCCAATATAAATAATTGTTTCAGTTTGTAAGTTCTTATAAACATCTGATGAAGGCTAGATGACACAATGGTCGAAACAATGTGATAACAACAACAAAAATAAAGACAATATTCCGAATGTCAATAGTGTAAATAGTAATAACCCCTCATCCCAGAAATTCAAGCAGAAATAACCATTTTGTATTCTTTCAAATTCTTTTTATTTATTCTTTCAAAACTTAATAACTTTTTCTTTGTAATTTTGTTATCAAAAATTTTAAATGCTTTAATAAATGAACATACAAATATCATTGTATTCTTAATTTGTTTACAAATACTTGTCCAAAGCAGATAAAAAAAAAATAAAAGTTTTTACATTACTAACATTTTTAAAAAAGGTGGATGTCAATTTTCTAAAAGAAATTGGGGTTAGTCCTATGCAAATCTATTCTAAATCTATATTATAAAAAAAGATCTGATTCCTTGGCTGTCACACACTGTGTTTGACTTGTATATGCAGATGTCTGTGCTATGCAGGAGTGATTTCCATGTACTTGTGACATTTAATGTATACACAAAAACATGTAATTTGACAGATTTTGATAAACACTGGAATAAAACATCCCTTTCCTGTTCAGTCTGAACAATCCTATGGATGGCAGATTAATAATAAAAAAAAAGGAAAAACTTAACAGTGCATCTGTCAAACTGTCTCTTTGAGGTATTGTATGGCTTTGAAATAAATTTTTAAAAAAATCAGCTTTTCTTATCTGTGGTGTGAGAATTTTACTATCTTATTTATAACTAAATCATGGTTTCTATCTTTTGATATTAATACAGACATGAATAGACTGGAATCAGTATGTCCTTGTCTATATCAGTCTGTTCATATCTATTTATTGGTACCTAGTACTCAGCACCTTAAGATGGCCATAAAGTAAATGCTTAGTTTATTATTTATAACAAGGAATTTAGGCCATTTTTTAATTAATGGTCACAAAATAAAAAACAAAAAATTTCAGAACTTTTTATTGATCATGTTACTTTTAGAAATTATTCAGTAATAAATATTTTTTCATTTTGTCAAAATATTTTAGACCTGTAATTAAATTAAAACATACATGCACACTAGCATAAACACAAATTTTGAATGAAATTGAGGTGAACATTTGTGTAAAGAGGACTAAACTCTGAGTAACAGGAAAAAGAGTACAACAATCAAGTCATTTTTATAGCTTCCACTGAATTTAAATTGAATATATTTTTTTAATAAATATAGGATTTTAAATGAACAAACAATTTAGATTTGAAATTTGATCATCTTGCCAGTAGTAAATCAACTAAGTATTTTATAATTTTCAAAGACTTGGTGGCTAATGAACCAGAGTGATAGTTGTTGTTTATGGCTTCAGTGGAGAGAAAAATCAGAAAACAGGTGCTGAAGTAGAAATTGGAAGAAGTTAAAATTGCTCAAAATAACATTTAAAGAACTCTTTCTTTCATCAAAACATTTTGCAAAAAAGTTATCTATAAGGATTTCATTAGTTTACATTAATTTCCTCTACAGTTGACTTTCACAAACTTGACAACATTCTAAAGATGTTTTAACCTTGTTTTATTATTTGTTAAACTTAAATTGTTTTCATTTTCATCTCTTCTACTTTCTTTTACCTGATTTGTTTATTCTATGACTAATTTAACAATAAGCTATGATGATTGGCTCCAGTGCATCTGTTAAGAAGCATGGCTTTATAACTGCATCATTTTTTGCCATTGTAAAAGACAAAAAAATTCTTTAATAACACATTAACTATTATTATTTCTCCAAAATATAGTTAATGTATTTTCTCTTAAGAATTTTTGTAACATCTAAATCATTTGAATAAATATCTGATATAAATGAATAACAATGCTAAGAAGGACAAATGCAGGAAATCTAGTGAAACACCTATGACTTCAGCTTTAAAAGCTGCATTTCATCCCCTCAAAAGCAGATGAAAGACCCCATTATCTAAAATGTGTTTTGAAGCCAGAGTAAAACAATTTCCCCTATTAATTTTATGCAGAAGAGAATGTGTTGTTTTGAAAAATTTTATCTCTATTGTATTTTGATACATTCATATACTGATATTTTAAGGATAAAAGCTCACCTAATATAAAAAGTCCATTTGGCAAATAAGGTTCGCTAAAAGTCATCTACACTAAAAGAGAAGACAATTATAATTTTCATGAAATCCAAAGAGATGTGAGATGTTTTTTATTTCAGTTTTTGAAAATTGGCACTTTGTCTCACATAATGCTACACAAAATTGGCAAAACTAAGCCATTTATATCAAATTATTGTAAGGAAACTAGTGCTATCCTAAGACACTTTGCTGACCTTAAAGCTAAACTTGCCAAGGGACCCATCTGTATCATGGCAGACAAAAGAACTATCATGACCACTGCATTTTGAATGTGATTGCTATTAGGCTAATCCAAAAATAGGTCATCAGCTTGAATTGCAAATATTCATGAAGTGTCATTTCTTATTCATGTTATAACCACGAAAGGAATGGAACTATCAAAATGTAAAGTCAAATTGGTAGTCGATCTAAAAAACAGCATATAATTTGTTGTTAAATGGGGGCAGGGAGAGGCTCGTTAAATTTAATGTCTCCAAAACAAAACTGGTCTCTTAATTGTCACTGAGAACCTTTTTGGTATTTCATCAGCATAGCTGATGCTAACCTCCAGAAGAGTAACATGTTCCACCTTGTCGGTCTAATATTTGCTCCTGACAAAGTGGAAAGATAATTGTTGTATTGATGAGGTGTATATGATACACAGAGAAAGCATGTTGTGCTATTATTCAGCACAATATCTGGCACTAAACGGATATACACAGAATGGTACAATAGTTAAAATAACAGACCAGACAGAACTTATAACACAGAGAGGAGGAGTTTAGATCGCAATAGTTGCCAAAGCAATCAGACCAAATATTATGCGTTGAATGCTACTATTCTTTACTTACATCAACCACTTCAGCTATGCACTATTCCACCATTGAGAGTGCTGCAGAGGTGTCACCCACTCTACAACAATTATATTGAATCAATTGCAAAGATTGTTGCTATGTTGATTCACTGTGTCATGCTAGAAAGTTTTTCTTGACATAATCCATCTTACACATTTATAAGCCTACCAATCATCCATACACTGAATATTGCTGTCAGATCTGGTCTGATGCTACCACTATATATTTAGAGATTCTTGATAAAATACAAAGAACACCCAATGTTATTGAAGCTGACATTGCATCTCAGCTTCAGTCACTTTCCCACCACTCTAACATAGTATTCTGTGCATTTTCTATAAATAATTCCATGCTAATTGTTCTGATGAGTACCTAGACTTTATGAATTTTGTGTGTTGTGGTGCAGTGGATATCAGCTTGGAACCGAATTTGAATTCCAGTTGAATTTGTTGCATTCACTTAAGTGCAAATACCCTTGGGAAAGGTAATAATCCATCTCTTTCCTCCAGATATGGGTCAAATAACAGGACATATTAGGTTCTATAGCCTTGGCTGGCAACAGGTCTACTGCAGAAAATAATAGCAACCTACTACGAGAAAAATCTTCTGCCCAGTCAGTCATGTCTCTTTTCAGACATGATTGCTAAAGCGTGTATCATGTATGTCACTTGACTGACTAGATTGGCAACAAGATCTCATCCTTTTACAGTTGAAATAGCAAAATGTAATGGTAAATTCTATGCTAACAGTTTCTTCTCATGTTTCTTGCTTGTGGAACTCTTCCAGCTGCTTGCTTTCCACTCAACTTTGATCTTCAAAAATTTAAATGCAATATCAGTCGTTATTTTCCACTTTGATTCCTGTTCATTTATTATCTTTCCTCAAAAAATTGTTTTTTCTCATCGTCAAATCTATTTACTAGTAGTTGTCATGTATTGTGCTTAGGACATGTTTTAAATCTTTTTGGTGAAGTATTCACATATTGGCCAGCATTTTATAATATTGCCCAATTTACTGCTTTCAAAAAACCTAGCTGAAAACAGTAATACTTAAAATGGCTTGAAGGCTTCTTACTTAAGCAACTAGTAAAGCTGCCATTGTCCTTGTGCCAGTGTCAACCAAATGGAATTCATGGTTTTATGCAGCCAAATACCACTTATCATATGTGCAAATTTATGAAGTATCCTTTAAACAAATAAAAAAAGGATACATGACCTGGTAACAGACAGGATTTTGCAGTTAGTAGATGATGATCAATTGCACTATGCCTCTTACCATAGTTTGTACCGCCATTTGCATCTGCATTAATGAAAATTGTGCCCGTTCAATGACAGATTTGATGAGCTTAGAGGAGACTAATTCACCACTTGCATACATTATACATGTGATGGAAGATGTGAAACATTCTGGATAATGGTACATCAAAAACAACATTTGGTCTAAAATCAAGACTGTCTTCCATTTGAATGAGAAAACAGATGAGATCAGCTCAAATTTCCAAAATGTTTTTCTTTTTTTTTGGACATTTCTTTCTAAGCTAAAGAACACACCTGAATGCCCAGGTATGTGTATGGCTTTTACAAGACGTGTCATCCATTTGACACAAGATAGCCATATATAAGCAGCCATGATATTGACAGTTTTACAACCATTAAGGACTTACAAATTTCTTCTCGTAATTTTTTTTTGAAGAGTTCCAAATTTATGTGAAGTGCAGAAATGACTTAACATTTTGGAATACAAATAAGAGTAGATTTCATGTTATGGAAAGAATTTCTGACAATACTTTTTCTAAACGAAAAAATTTTTGATTAAAACTCTTCCTCAAAGAAATTATGCACTGCAACATTCTATTATTCTTATTTATTTGTTTTTTACACTTTTACAGGTAATTTGTTTCTTGACTTGAATTTATGTGTGTTTAGTTTAATTTTTATTGAAAAATATCTGCCCTGGTAATAAACAGGATTTATATGTAGTAAGACTTGTTTTTTCCCTATTTTGATAACTATAGTATATTTTATTGTAATTTTTTCATGAGATACGATAAAACTGGAATTACCCAAAACTAAAAATGCAATTATGTATAATTTGAGATGGAAATCAAAGAAACACATTCTTGACATTGGATCCCAACAATTGGGCCTTTTTGGATCTTGTTCAATTTGGTGTTTTCTATTGGCTTGATGCATTTGCAAGATGTAACCATAGCACTAGGAAGACATATTGAAAATTTTAAAAGAAGTTGAAGAAAAATTACAGAACAATAAAAAAATAAAATTAAATACTTTGGCAAAATAAGAATAAAGAAAATTTACTTACAGTACTAGCTCAAACTATTATAGGTCCTTCAAAGTTGATGATGGCATCTATATAAATGTGAAGAGTTATTGTAAATTCTTGAAAATTTTCTAAGTGGCACAAGTTATAACTAAGAAGCATCAAGCAAAAGAATATATATATATATATATATATATACAAGAAAATGCTCTTTCACATTATGCAAAACTGACTATTGCCCACCTTGCCAAAAATATTTCAATGACTCCATGTTAACGGACTGGCTTGAACCTCTCCAGATATTAATCCAGAAGAATAATTATGATCTATCATAAATAGAGATGCAGATGAAAATGGAAAACAAGATTCAAGCAAAGAAGATCAATAAAAAACAAAACTTTAAATTTAAGATTAAATTCAAAGCAGCAGAAAAGCTAAAAAAACTCAATGAATGAAAAACTGATAAAAGGTCACAGAAAGTCAAGGAGCCCATATGAATATGTAAAATAAAAATAATTTATTCTGGTATATGGTATATTGTGTTACTCAAATATAGATTTTTGGTCTATATCATTTGGTTTTATTTAAAAAGAAAAATTTATGTCACACTTTGTTTCTTTTTATTGTTAATATTTTTTATAAAAAATATATATTATAAACTGAAATTCACATGATATATTGCTTGTATAAACATATCTGGAAAATATTAACAATACTGTTGTATACTCTAGCCTTCTTGAGGTGCATAGAATTTTGAGAATGATATACCCCAGTGATCAAAATAAAGGGTTTGGTTCAAAATTCCTATCACCTGAAGAAGGCTTGAGCGTACAATGGCTGAAACATTATAAACATGGCAATAAAGATAAAGACAACAGTGTGAATAGTGTAAATAATGTAAAGACTATGTCATCTCAGAAGTATAGACAAGTATCAGGGAGTTAATACCAATTTTATAATGTAACCATTGATTTGCATAATAAAATCTAACACCATTCCAAACAGTAGGTAAGGTGAAGTTAATTTTTAAAAAGTGATTACTTTTCTTACCAGTTCTTGCAGAAACTGTACACTGAAAGAATTTGAACAAGTGGAAGCCTGCCAGAGTGTGAAAATGTTGAAAAGGATGTAAGAGCAGAAGAAGAAGGCAGCAAATAAAATGAGGACATAAATCCGGTCTTTTTTCAAAATGATTGTTCTCATGATTTCATCGTAAACATTGCCAGTTGGATCCTGCAATTTGACAAGAGTAAATAATGTTAGCACTCAAATTATAAGATTTCAAAAACTGAATTTTACTAAAAATGTTTTTTCCAGAGCATATAATCCTACTGGGAAGCATAAGAGGTAGTGAAAAAGTATTTTATTTTTAACATGTGTCAGTGAAATTAATCTTGTTAATGTGTACTTAGAAACCCTGCGATCAAATCAAATAGACAACAAACTAAAAGCCAATATGTAAAAGTTTTCATAGTTTTCCTGTTTGCACCCATTTTCTCATCATACTCTAGATGCCCAACTTAATCACATTACAAATAAGATTGTAAGACAATATAAAGAAAAGGAAAATTCACAATTAGATTTGATATTTCCCATTTAATATCTTCATAGTAGCATGTCTCTGGCATTTACATATCATTTCAACCTTTTAATTCTGTTCCTGTGCATCACTATTAAATAGAATAATTTTAAGTGTTGTTTAGGAAAATTTTAATACTGTTAAAGAAATGAGAGAAATTATATACCTCATGGAAATTTGATCTGAATTCACAAAGTCTAATTCTATAATGATATTTAATGCAGGCTTTCAGAATATCAACATTTTTACAGTATTTACATTATTCGGACTATTTTCCTCCTTTTGTTGCCATTTGTACAATGTTTTGGCCATTGTACGCAGAAATGTTGAATTGAACCCTTTATTATATTGTAATAATAAGAAAAGGGCTGGAGCGTACAATGTTTGAAATGTTTACAAATGACAACAAAGATGAGGACAATAGTCCGAATAATGTAAATACTGTAAATACTACCTCAACTCAGAAATATAGAAAAATATCAACATTTTTGTTTGTTCTCATAGTCCAATTTGAAATCAATGTCCAAGAGGTCATCTTTGATGCATGACACTGCCTATTCACACACAAGAAAAGAAAAAATAACAATCACAACTCAGATTTGCAAGCAGACTTTTTTAAAAAAAAAAAATGCAAATTGAAAAAATAAAAAACAAGTAAATTAAACATGGACATACACAACTTTATCTGGAAAGTGCACAAAAACTAAACAATGGGTTGACCTAAGCTTTGTGAGCAAAATTATGTACCCCAAAAGTGTCAACTGTTAAGTAGAAGTGTCTTTTTTGTTGCCATTGTCTCTAGAACTTCATTGTTACTCACATGTTTGGTCCATAATATTCTCAGCATCTTTCTGTAGAACAATATTTCTCTTGCTTTAAGTCTCTTCTTGATCTGTGAACAGATTATTATTGGTAGATGGAATTATTTGTCAATGGTATTGCTAGCATGAAGTCACAAACCATGATGACTGAACGTTTCAGTGTGCTTGCCTTGTTCAAGCTGTTGATCTAGCCAGACGATGCACTCTCTCCCAGAAATTGTAACTAAAATCTGCTCAGCACAGTTGCAGTATAAACCACAGGTGGACTTCAGATTTTTAACACATGTGCCTGAGCAGGCGGCTGCAGCAGGGTCTGGCTAACTGCTCAAGCAAACTGACATACTTGATACAAGCAGCCAGCCCTTATTAATATTACAAAACAGATTTTGAAATTGACAAATGGATTATGAGATCAAATCATAGTTTCTAAAAATGAACTTTACATGCAATGTTCTGGACTACTAGTTAAATTAATCATGAAACAAGCCATTTGTGTCATGAAGCTGGAAATATACCAGTTATGACTTATTAATTTAAATTAGTACCAGTTGAGTGTCTGGAATTTATTACCAAAGAGAATAACTGTTTTTTGTGACAAATAATAAATAATAAATATACTGCCACAGATTTCTTAAAAAATACCTGAATAATGCTTTTTAAATAATTTAAACTTTGGAAATAAATAAAGAGAATCAAAACAATACATATTCATTTATTTGACTTCAACTGAATCCTTTGTAATTAGGGGTAGTGAAAGTTTGTTTAGCTGGATATTTGATAGTTTACAAGTTAGACTTTGGTAGTAGTAGTCATCTTATTGGCTGCTGTTGGGTGTGTAATTACTTTGAAATCTGTAGTGGAAAAATGTCTTAAGGAGAAGGAACAGTAATGTAGGGCAACAGTTCACAGTTTAAAAGAAATTCCCTTACTCATTCACCTGTCTTCCTATCCAAGACATGTGACACACTTTCCTCACATACACATGAAGAAAGCACATTTCTTTTCATCTTATACTACAAATAAGAACTGTAAGAACTTTAAAACTCATACATGCTAAGAAAAATTTAGTTGTAAAAATAAAAATATCTTTTACTTTAATATTTAAACATGTTTCTTGCTTTTTTTCTTAGTTGTGGGTTGATTCAAATGCACAGCACACTAACAGAGGATGGAAAGTGTGACACGGAAATCCAAAGGCACAATGGGAAAATGAAAGATGACTTTTAAAGCTGAGCAATGTATTAAGAAACAGAGAAATATTGTTAGAAATGAAGAATAGAGTTATTGTGTTGCTTTTAAGTAATATCAATCTTCCTATCTGTCAGTGAATGTTGGACAATTTCTTCACAGAGTTAAAGTAACAGAAATATCAATAGCAAGAAAAAAAGACGCTTCTACTTAACATCAGGAAGAGACAGTTGACACTTTAGAGGAACATAATAATAATAATAATAATAAAAAAAAAACGGGCTTGGAAAATTCAACACTCATAACACAGAATGTATAATCTACCTGGTAAGTTTGAGTGATTGGATAGTGGAGCAGGGTGTAGGAGAGATGGCAAAAAGACAAAAGTTATTTAGAGCTACAAAGGACAGGAAAGCGTGAAGAGACATGGCACATAGAATATACAAAATAATCCAAACAGTTGTCAAATGAAAAGATTAAAAAGTTCATGGTCTTAAATTTTACATTTTTGAATTCTTCAACAGAGATGTTTTTATTTGATGGAAAAACAAAAAGTAAAAAAATTAACTCGTTTTTATGGACAGGGATGAATTTGAAAATCGCACTGAAAAATTACAAGTATTTTTTTAAAGTAAATATTTGTAGATTTTTTCTGTCCAATCTGAAGAAAAATAATGTGTTCCTTTTTATGCAAGCATCAACCGTCAAATTTATTTTTTGAGTTTTATTAGCTCTTTGTTTTTTTTATTGAATTATTTTTGGTAAAATTTTTATAATTTTGATTTGATTTTGCATAATTCTTTTGTTTTACTGAAATATTTCTTCATTTTTACAGAAGCGATTTTTAATAATCGTAAAAATAAAGTAAATAAAACTGATGAACAGCCTTAAGAAGTAAACATGAAATAATTAAAAAAGGACGAGTAAAACAGACACCCTCCTCCAACAATTTCCAATTGAATTAAATAAATGGTTGGTACCTCCGTATTTCTGTTTAATTACTATTGAATTGTTTCTAAAAAAAAAAAAGTTTTCTTGAAACTTTTATTTTAGCTTTAATTGAAAGGTAAAGGATTAAATTTACTATTTCCAGTAAGCAAAATACTCGGTGTATTTCAAATAAAACCTAAATGATTGGAATGTAAATTTTTTTCAAATTTTTGGTCATTTTTAAGTGATCAACATATTTGTAAACAAAAGCTAATTCTTGATTTTAAAAGTCTTGCAAAACTAAAATATGCATCTGTGACACATTAATTTTAGAAAATTAGCAAATTTAAAGTTAAATTAATCTGATTTACACAAGTATTACTTGTTTGTAGCATTGTTGCAGACTTGTTTGGTTGTGTTAACCTACAAAGTTATTGAGGTGTTGGTATCACACAGTTGTATATCTTGGTCTTGATATATTCAGTTAGTTACTCATAATACAATTGATCCACATGATTCACATTTGGGTCACTCATTAGAGGAGTTATTTGCTGAATTCGGATTACTTACTATTGATCAATGCTCTTTAACTGGTTATTCACTATACCCTCAAACATCATCGACGATCAATCAAAATCGCATCAGACTTCTGTCAGGTGCTTGTATAATTATTTTAGTGGTTACCTGACTTCCTGTGGAATAATCCATTTTCCTTGTATTATTCTTTCACTGGCAATCTGTGTTTAATCACATGCATCAGCATTTATGCTTTCTACATGACACCTTCCCTTTTGAGTTGACTTCTGGAGTGAACCTTCTTGAGTCTATACTTTTAGGAACTCTATATTATTTCTTTAGGTATATAGTAGGTACTGTAAACATTGGTTTCGCTTTTTTATATAGTCCAAAACCTTTATTTTATGAATTTCCTTTTTAATTTGAATCTCTGTCATATTATTTATGGTTTTGGCATTAATTTTATTACAGAAAAAGTTTATCAGCAAGTTTGTAGGGGCTGTGGCTATGCTTGGTAAATTGGCCTTGTGCCCAAAGTCACCATAAAGTTAAATATCTGAAGGTTGAAATGTGGAAGGATAAAATATTTCGTCTGGACATTAAAGTAAAGATTTATTAAGAGAATGACAAAATTGTAAGAAAAAAAAATATAAGTAAAATTTTGTTAACTGAATACTATAACATATTTGTGAGAAGGAAAATGTTCATTGAGAAAATGCATATAGTTTTGTAGTTAAAATTCTTCAAAGAGAAATGTAAGTATTTAAAATGTCCCACAGAAGTTTAGAGATAGTAGCAGAATGTAAAGTCTTATGTTCCTTTCCCTTTTTTGGTAAGTTGGCGATAGGGTGAGAAAGAAGAAATAAAGAAATAGTACAGGGTCCTGTTGTTGTTGTTTTCTTTGGTGGAGTGAAAAAAGAAAAAAAGAAACTTGGCAGTAAAGGCGAGACTTCAACTTGAAGTTTCTTCCTTACATTGTGAGATGCTATCAATACGCTCCCATTCTGACTGCTTTAGACCAGTCAAGAGATGTTGTTTAAATAGTAGATTTGTGATGTGACCAGCTCCATGGGCATTTTCTTCTTTAGGTGTGAAGAAAAATTTGACTGACATCATATATCAATTTTCGATTTCCTATCCAATCAGGATCTAAAATTTTGCTTTTCACACTGACTTGTGAAATTTTCCTTGCTCTGGGTTTTCCAAAATGTTTTTAGCCCTAGATTTTTTGGGTGTGCAATTTTACTTAGTTGGTTAATGGATGATATAGGATTTGTATCCTATAAGTCTCACATATTGATTGAGGTGATGCCATAAGTTTCAAACAAATTCATAGTGTTTTTTAACATGTAAACAACTGTTTTTTTTAGTTTGACCTAAATTAAAAAAAAAAAAATATTGCAGGTGAATTTGCCTAGCAATTTTAACTTTTCACCTGAACCACCATAAGTAATTTTTAATAGTTTAGGTTTAACTATTTTCTCCAAGTTTTTTCATAGATAACTGTGGTGTTGGGTCCAGTGTGCAATTGTAGTTTAATTTTTGTGTTGTTAATTATAAAGAAATCAAATTTACTTTTTGTAGATTTCTCAGTCATAGTATTCATAAATTTTTTTCTTTTGCATGCCTAATTTATTAAACGCATTTTTACATTATTTACAAATTTCTTAATTTTTCTACACCGTTTTTTGGTTTTACAGCACCTACTTTTATGGCCCATTTTGCCACACTGATAACATTTATTTCTGAAAAAACAAAATGTTTACCTCTTACATTCATAGCAGGTATTAGGTGCTAAGGAAGATTTGTCATATTTTCTTAACTGATATTGAGGAGGGATTTCTATATTTTCTTATTTCTTTGCCAGGAATTTCAAAATATTTATATTTTTCATTGGATGATCGGACGTAACTGTATTTTATCTCTCTCTTCTATTCTTTCAGTGTCCAGCTTTAAATTCACCATGCACTGACATTCTTCAGCAATATTTTGCAGAGTTATTTTCAAGTTTGGTTAAAATCCCTGATCTTGACATTAACCTAGGATGACTATTTAAAGATTTAAAAGTCTGAAGTGTGAAGTCAATTCATCAAGCTTAAATTTTTCGTATTCTTTACTTACAATTCCTGTATGTGGTCAAATCATCTTCCTCATTTTTTACCAAATTTAGACAATTCTCTCTTGCATTGAATAATGATGTTCTTTCACTAAAAATATTTGATAGTATGTATAATCTTTTCTTTAACACTTATTTCTTCAGGCTGCTTCGAACTTGTTAGAAAGGATTTTTTTTTTTAAGAATAAAAATGCTTTGATCTTTCCTCTTCTTTAGCATTTTGACAGAGGCTGTTTTTATTTCGGGCCTTTTTTCTTCATACTATGCCATTTTTTCAGCTAATTAGCGGAGGTACCAAAAAATAACCTTTTCACGCGGTGTACAATTCAATCAATTTAATTTGTTCATCATCAATGAATAAATTAAGTATTGGGAATTATGTTAAAATCGTTTAAAATCACTGATTTTTGGAAAATATTTTAAAACGGGGGATAGTAGTGAAAAGAAAAAATGCATGCATGTTTTTAATTGTTTTTTGGTGGTATCTAGAACATCAATTTCAACTGGTTAGTGAATTTGATTCACTAGGTGCTTCATTTGTAAGCGCTTAGACTTACAGTTACAGTAAACGAAGTATCCAGGAATCACATAAATAAAGACAAACTTCAAAATAATTTTCTCTAGTTTTCGTCAGAGACCAAACAAAAAACAAAAACAAAAAACAAACAAAAAAAAAAAAAATATTGGTATTTGTCTGAAAGAGTGGTCCCATGTGGAATGTAACTAATAATGTTGCTTTCATTATGGATGTTATTTCGTTTGTAGATCTTAAGCATAGGTCCAAGATAAAGAAAAGAAACGAAATAATGTGTAAATAAATGTTTCTTGTTTTTTTTTTTTTTTTTTACTACGGACAGAAATAAAATAAATAAATGAAATTATTAATATTAATTTACAAAAAAATTTAAAAAAATATATCTGAGTAAATGTCCGATAAAAAAATAAAAATTAAAAACCTTTCGAAGCAGACTTTGTCATTTTAATTAACAAAAAAACCTGTTTAGATTACTTTTTTGCTACGTAAAAAACTAAAAATGAATGTGTCGTGTAAAAAAAGGGAAATGACAAAAAAATAAATCTTATTTTTTTCTTCCCAGCAAAAATGTGTTCAGTTCAACTTTTATCGAATCATCAAATGGTTATCTGTATAGAATGAAAAAAAAAACAAACAAACTATAAATCCCACATGAAAACGAAATGTAAGTTGGAAAATTTTACATTACTTTGTTGAGAATGAGATTTACCAACAAATTACTATTCTTCGCATTTTAACTTCTGGTAAAAAAAACTTATTTTTTAGACGATAATTAATAGAAGTCTACTTTTAACGTATATACCGCTATAAAAAGAACAGAAATCTCCAAATAACCAAAAAAATTATAAAAATTACATTGCATTTACTTTACCGGCACATGTAAGCCTGTGTTAAAAGAAGTTCGGGACCCAAGACTGTCATTGAAAAGCCCCGAATGCTTTTGAGGTATTACAAAATAAATATAAATAAGCAATGAGTGAAGCCATAATAATAATAATAGTTACCTCCCTTGAGTTATTCCGGTGACACTAAAATGTCCTCTACTAAAAATAGGAAAAGAAAAAAATGAAAGCAAAAGAATGTAAGGGAGTTGAGAAGAGGAGAAGGAAGATTTTAACTGGTGCATTGTGGTGTAACGGGTATAGGCTCGAAATGGGAAATCGGTAGAGACGAGTTCGAATTCCAGTTAAATTCATTACAGCCACTTGCAAGCAAATATCATTGGGAAAAGTATGAATCCATCTCTTCTCCATCCAGCTATGGGTTAAATAAATAGCAGAACTGATTTGGTTCTATAGCCTTGGTTAGCAAACAGTCTACCAAAGAAGTTGATGACAAACTACTGCGGGATAATCTTCTGCTTAGTCAGTCATAGATCAAAAGAGACATGATCGCCCAAGTGTGTATCAGGTATGAATGACAGTTAAGTGATTGACTAATTTACCCATCCCCACTAATGGGGCGGGATGCGATAAGGTTAGGCTTAACGTGGAGAACCTGAGCACGAACACTCGGGTCAAGGGTCGAAATTTACCCAGCTCCTGCATACGTGGAGATCAGGAACAAAGCTTGTCTTTGCTGGTCTGTGGCTTGGGACACCCGAGGAAGATTTCAATTGAGATGTAAAGGATTTGTCAATAACTTATAATCACGTCTGGCACAAGAATTTATAAATGTACCAGTTAGGTTGATTTAGCCCAGAAATTATTTCAGAAACCTTCACAATTTTTATATTTGTGATTAGATGATACTCAAGTCAAGACTCAAGAAATAAAATAACTACACCAAGAAGTGTAACCAAAATAAACACGTATAAACAAATATACAACAGTTCGAGAAAAGCATGCATTTAAATGTGTACAACTGTGAAGAAGGTTAAAGAGTTTTCTCTCATAGACTGTAATTAATGAATGTTCCTTGGAGAAGGTTGATTGAAATAAAGTTTGTTCAGAAAGGAAGAATAATGCTCTGTATATTACAGGTTGTCACATGTTCCCGCAACAGCCTTCTGCCGTTGGATTCCGAATGAAGTTGTATATGGGAATATGTGTATGTATGTATATACATGTATGCGTGAGAAATAATTACGCACTGCCGACTGCTTCCTGCAATCGGGTGCGGATGTGTATGTGTGAGTGAGAATTATACGCATGACTCCAGCTATCTCGATAGCCCAGGCTCTGACTGGTGATGCATATGTGAGTGCGCTGCTTAAATAGCCGCTTTTTGAACAACATGACAGCGCGGGAAAACTGGATTTACACGTGCAAACAACATGATCGGCTAAGATTAACCAATCAATGTTTGACAGCGTGACGTGTTTTGCGAATGTAAGCAAATAAAAAGTAAGTTTGAATAATAGTGGGACGCTATAGAGGATTTTAAATTTTCTATCTTTCATTTTATTTTACTAGTACTTTTATAAGCACTAACGAAAAAGACAAGATTAACACTAGTAAAAGGAACAAATATTTATTAAAAATATTATTATTATTAAAAATGATGACAAAATGGATTTACAATATACGAATTGTAAACATTGCAATATATAAGGGAAATTTTGTGCAAGATTTTCCGTTGTGCACCTCAAGGCAGATTAATAGTTTTTTGCAATACAAATGTCTTCTCTTAGAAAACAACAGACGATCGAAAACGATTTTCCCCTTAAGAACAAAGGAATTTTGAATAACTTTTTTTCAGACTAGAGCAACAGTTCATATAAATCAATTTCTCAGCAACAAAACAAATTTACTTACTTCGAAAAGTTCTCAATTTAAATTAAAATGTTGAAGCGCAAAAGGGGCAAGAATTGTTGACCTACCTTAGGTGAAACTGGTTCTCTGTGTTCTTGAAACAAAATAAATGATGTTTGGAACAGGCATTCGCAATTAAGAGAAACACTCACAGGTTTAAAAAAAGACATTTAAAAGAGATCAACTCTAAAGTTTACAAAAGTCATTCAAATACAAGCAAAACTTACCTGTTCGTTCCCAGGTGAAAGGTGATTGAGATTGCTACAAGTGATGAAGGAGGGTGATCAAGCATGTTTATTCAATTAGCTTTGTGTCAAACATAATCAAGCTCCCCACCTTTTAAGATATCATCATCATCATCATCATCATCATCATCATCATCATCATGTGGGAAAGAATAAAAGTGTTTCGTTGTATATTTAAATGGAAATTTATTTACAGAAGAGGATAACATCAGTTTGTAAGAAGTGAAATTATTAAATGGGTAAATGTTCAAAGAGAAAATGTAGTACGGTGTTAAATGAATCCAAAGTTCGTAGTTGTAGTGAACTGTGTGTATGCAGACAAAGATTAACAGGATAGTAATAAAGTTTGTGTTTCTTTCTTTCTTTTTGTGGACGGCGAGAAAGTGAAAAGGAAGGAAAAGTAATAAAGGAAAATTGTAATTATCGACATCAATTTTTTTTAAGTTGAAGTGTTTTATTGTAGTTGTCTTCTTTTGGGCGAGAATTGCGAGAACGAAGAAGAGATGAAGGAAATATCACGCAAGAAGGAAAGGGAGAACGAATGTGTGTCGAGACGTTATATCTGGTTCAGTGATTTGGAATTTCTTTTGTCACATCGTGGTGGTGTTCTTTCTGATCTCCGCTTCCATCTGACTGATTCCACTTTCTTTCTCTCTATATATATCAAATAACTTTTTTTTGACATAGGCTTGTTAACTTCGTTCAGTTGTATAAATCGTTCCCTTTCAGTGGTTAGAAAATAATTAACATCGGATCGTGAAGTTTGGCTTCGGCTTTTTCTTCAGTACAGGGTAATTCCTTTTTCTTATTGGTCCAAAATTTAAATTTCATACTGGATTTCGAAATTTGCAAACAGTGAAGAGAAGAGGGTTATTTTTAATTTTGTATTCACCACAGTGAAAGAAAGCAAATGTAAAATCGTTTCCTTGCTTGAATGTTTCACATTTTAATCATGTAAAAGTTGATGTAAACTTTTTTGTATATGTTTTTTAGTTTAAGTTGAAATGTTAAAGAATGAGATGAACTTTCACGACTATGTAGATAGATCAGAAATAGGCATTTAGTGTGTAGGACCCTATTACACGATAATTTTTGCATTGCGACAATTTTTATTCGCACTCAATGATATTAAAAGATTTGTGCAAATTAAACGCCAAAAGGATCATACTGCTAATTTCAAGAATAACCAGCGCTGATTGGTTAATATTTCAAATATATTTAATATTTTTCAAAATGCCAACGCAACATGTTTAGGCTGAAAATTATGCCAAATTTCTTGGAACCTGTCATGTGACTAATTTGGCTACTTAATCAAGTTCACGTGTGGTCAGAATCAGTAACTAGAAAACAGAACTGTCCACGCCATTCATCATGTAACACAAAGCGAATCTTAGAGGGATGGAAGTAGAACTGTCCACGTCATTCTCCATGTGGTGTGAGACAGAATCCTCAGTAAGAATCCTGAATTTAGAAAAATCAGGCCTCAAGAACCTTTCTAAACGAATTGAATCTTAAAAATAAAAAACACTTTTTATATCGATTCAACAATTGGTCATTTTTCTTACTTAAACAAACATCATAAACTCAACATGAAAGTTTTAAAAGTTAGATTATTAAACACTGACACAAACTAACTGTATTACAAAAATTTTACATCCCAAACTTTCAACAAACAAACCTGTACACAAAATACTCTTCCACAAGCATATATCATACATCAAATTTAAATGAAACAATCTTCAGTCTATTTAAGTTTATTATCAACTCTACAGAAACATTTGACTCCAACTACCAGTAACAATTAAGGTAGACAACTTAAATTTTTAATATTTGAATATTTCTTTATTTGATTTGTTGAGAGACAGTTCGGTTAAATCTGCACAACTAAATTGCATGTAAAGACATTTTTTCTTGATTCTGAACTTTGAGTATCCATTACTCGGAACAGGCAACTAACTTAAACATTTGATTTGTACAGGAAAAGGTAAGTCCATGTTTTCGCTGAGTGTATCAACAAAGTAGTAGTGATGTTTTGTTCCTCTCTTTCTTTTTGTGTACGGCAGGTAGGTGAAGAGGAAAAACATAAATAAAGAAAGTAGCACGAGAGAGAAAGTGATAAGGTGCGAATACGGGTCACCGAGACAGTTGTGCCCGTCGTTAGTTTCTGCTACATTATGTCGGTTTGGGCGCTCTCTACTTCCTCCCTCTCTCTCCCTCTCTCCCCCACTCTCTCTCTCTCTCTCTGTGCTGACCGACAGATAAACGTGAAATATGTGACCAACTAGATCACATGGTCAGCTTTCAATGCACACTCATTTTTGGGTGGGAAGAAACATGACACGGGTTGTTCAAAGTTCAATTTTTTTGTTTTCTGCAAATCGCTCTCCTTTCATTGGTTACAAATATTTCCCACTTGCTTGCGAATTTGCAAACATTGAAGAAATGAAAGTTACTTTTATTTTGTACTCAACACAGATTCATCCGTCGGTGTATTTGTTGTATTTGATGCTTCATGTCGACCGGATCCTGATGAACACCTTAATTCACTTGTGTATATCGTCTCTGTTTTTGTGCATACATTACTTCTGCGGTCAAATTGGAATAGCGTCTCTTTTTATGCCACAATCGAGATAGCGTTTGGCGTCGCTTGCTATGCCACCTGCCGAATAGTGGCTGTCCATCGTCTTTACGGAGTGGAGGGGGTATGTGTTCAGGGACCAGGCTTTAATCGTTTCACTTATCAGCATCGCACCCACAAGAGAATAAACGGTGTAGAGCTCATTTCGGAGTTGCCGTCCATCCGAAATTTGCATTTATATGAACTTTTATGAACTGGTTGATCGTTGCAGCTTGATCAGTTCTCGCGTTTCGTGGTGAATAAATGTAATGGAATCCATGTTCTTGTTCCGGCCGCACGCTTCTTACAACAGTTGTTATGATAAGCGTATTGTGACAGAACAAAAAAGAAACAATGAAAATTTAAAGAAATAAAACTTCAAATTGTATTAACATAAAGTGCAATAAATGATAAGTCAGTGTAGATGTCCCCCATTGAAAAAAGAAGTTGAGTTGTAAAAGACATCCGATAAGGCATACGGAAGAAGAGGGGAGATGGGTTGTGATTTACTTGGGCGACGACCTTTGCAAGCTGTCTCTTGAAGATGGGAGGTCGCTTTCCGATGAAATCTGTGAATCCAAGACCAAGATGCCGTCCAACTACCAAATGTCTCTTTTATTTTGTGTTGCGAAGTAGAGGTTACTAAACAAATTCGATATATCAGAAGGTATTTTTGTAAGTTGCGTTCAATTATTCCAGTAACATTTTTTAATTTTGTATGTAAGGCACTTGGTCAACGTCCGTTCATTAACAATAACAATTTTTATATACAAATGAATACAAATATTAGAACAATGTTTTTGAAAGGATTAGAAGTTCTGAGTCAAAATGAATGTTGAATGAATATGCTGAAAAATGGATTGAAATAGTACATTTCAAAATTCAAGATTTTCTCTTTAATTCAGTCGGTTAAGTGTCATATGTGATACACGCTTTGGGTGATCATGTCTCGAAAGAGACATGACTGACTGGACAGAAGATTATCCCACAGTGGGTTACCATTACTTTCAGCGGTAGACTGGTTGCCAGCCAAGGCTATAGAACCCAATCTGTCCTATTATTTAGCCCATAACTAGAGGGAAGAGATGGATTATTTGGCAAGGGTATTTGCGCGTAAGTGAATGCAAGGAATTCAAGAGGAATTCGAACTCCGCACCCAAATTTGTTGTTCCGAGTCGATATCCACTGCACCACAACGATGTTCTTAAATGCTTTGATTCACGAAGATTGTTCAAATACATTTTTTTACAATCAGAAATAGAGAAAAAAGTGGATGTACAGTTATTTACCTTGGTTTTTATTTTTCTGTTCGTCGATAGTTTTTCTTTTATATTGAAGATTCTTTGGATATAGGTCTTTGCTATGTATTTTTCGTAATATTGTTTGTTAAGAATGCAGTTTGATTATGTGTTGGTGTTAATCAACTTATAAACTATCTCGTAGATTTTCGCTGAGTGAGATGCAAAAGGTCGTACAATAAGATTTCAAGGTGCCTGCTCTTTGTTTTCGGAATTCTTACTGAGGATTCTGGTTTGCGCCATCTGGCAAATGAAGTAGGCGGTTTTCTCTTGTCCGTTACTTGGCGAATTGCGTGGACGTCTACTTCCTTATCCCGAAGTAGAAGTAGAAGTGGAAGTGCTGTTACCGCACGCGGAACTTGCTTATATTTGGTCTTGGTCATGTGACCAGCTCGAAATGAGTTGGCACAAACTCTTTTCTTCCTGCACGTACAGGACAAATAACCAACCAGAAACGTTTTCGACAAGTGATCCACTTTTCATGGCTTTAGTAGAAATAGAAAATATATCGCCGTGATCCACTTATAATTAGTTCATTTTCAATTCGTCATATTTCTTAACAATCAACATTCGCGACGGGTAAACTGTCGTTTATTGCTATCTTAGAGTGGGGCTCAACAGATGGACATTTATAATTTTTTTAGCTTCAAATTGACTCCAGTTTATATTTTGTTTCTTTAGGTGGAAGTGAGTGCTGTTAGGTAGAAATTCAGGATTATATAACTTGCTTTGTTTTGTTGAGTATGTGAGTATATAGCGGGTATATCTTATTTATTCCTTTTCTAGTTGTAGTAGGATTCCGTTCTAGTGAAGGGTAATTGTATACCGTTGCAGGTTAACGGAATTTGACCTTGTGGAAGATAGCCCACTATAATTCATAAAATAATTATAAATCAAGAAAGGCAACTTGAGTTTAAAATAACATATACATATATATATATATATATATATATATATATATATATATATATATATATATCAATTAATGTTTTTACAATTAAAATAATAATTGAATATAAGTCCAAAGGAGGTTAAAGTGTTCATGACAAATAATAATGAGCTGAAAGAAATAAAAGGCTTAGGAGTGTGGAAGCGTCTTGTAGGTAAGGGGATGTTCATTTGGAAGTTGCTGCTTCTGAGGTCCGTAAGTCAGTAAGTTGGTTTGTGAGGAATGTCTTTGAAGAGGTCACTCCTGAGGTCAGTAAGTACTTTTGAGACAGGGGAGAACGAAAGAGGCCAGCATAGTAGCCGCTCGACTTAGGTCAAGGGGATTGGTTACACTCTTCTCCTCTCGTTTTCCCGTCTGTCTGTCTGTCTGTCTGCCGTTTGTTTCGGCTTTTTATATCTGCTTTTTGGATCAGAAGCTTGTTTTGAATTTCACGCTTGTATTTGATCCCGGGCTTCCCATTGGCTGGTAAATAAAATTCACGAAGGCTCGCGAAATGGAAATTTGATATTTGATTAATTTTTATTGTTCAACCGGAACATTTGCGCGAACTCGGATGCGCACGACGAGTTTTGTTCATTTTCCTTTTTGTTGTGAGAGAGTAAACATCCGGTTCTTCGCTTTTGTTCGGTCGGTATCACCACAAGTAAAAAGTAAAAAAAAAAAAAATGGAAGATATGTGCGGAGACTTGCGCATTTGACTGAAATTTAGTTCAGTTTTGGGTGTTCAGAGAGTTCACATCCAGCCAGTAGTAGAAATTAGTGTAGCATGAATCAGAAGAAGATCTGGTTCTAGGAAGAATATAACTAGTTGATATTCTTATCGAGTATTAAAACCTTTTTGAAAGTCAGTCAGTTAAGCGCCATACGTGAGACACTTGGCCGATCATGTCGCGAAAGAGACATGACTGACTGGGCAGAAGATTATCCCATAGTAAGTTACCATTGCTTTCTGCGGTAGATTGGTTGCCAGCCAAGTCTATAGAACCCAAAACTATCGGAAAAAAAATCAAGCGAGGTAAATGAGAACTTTTATTCAAAGTAATCTCCCTTGAGTATATATATATATATATATATATATATATAATGAACGATTTATATGTTATTCATTTTGTTAGTCATGTGAAGAAGATAGAGGTAGGCTCACGGATAGCAGTGTTAGAACTAGAATAAATAGCAAATCATCATCCTAAGACTCACACATAAAACAAAAAACATATTAAGATAACCTTACAAGAAATAGTATATTTGTCTTAAATACTAACTTCATGCTACTTTCTATGCTAATCAATTGTCAGTTTGTTAATTAGCAGTAAAAGTGAGAAGAAAAATATACAAAGCATAAAAAATATAAAGATTTTCTTGTATATGTAGAAAAATTAATTTTAAAGTTGAAGATGATATGCACTGAGCAACCTGCCAGCATATAACTGCAAATCAGTGGAGAAGAAGAATTAAGATGAGAGTAAATAAGAGAAGTGAGGATAAAGTCTCTTTCTGGTTTTGATTTTTATCTCATAGATTTTTATCTTGCATTTTCTGAATTGATATGGCAAAAACTTTTTACTGAAATAACATTTCAAAGTTTTTTTTTAGATTCAAACTGTATAAGAAAAATTTTTCAACAACATCCAATTTCAAGTGTTCAAAATATAATGAATAGAGGGAGCATAATTAACAAAAAATTCCACAAAGCTTTCTCGTAAAATAATTTATTAAGTACAAAATTTATTTATTGATGAATGCTGAATATTTCATTTAAATTTATGTATCTCCAAAAAGTTGCTTAAAGAACCGATGAAAAAATTCCTAAAACAAAATAAAAATTAACTTTTAAATCTTTGTCATTAAAAAGAAACATTAAAAGATTTTTTATGTAAAAATTATTTCACCCATTTTGAACCTTAGAAATTTTGGGTTAAAAAAGTGAGATGCTAAATTTGTAAAAAAAAAATTTGAAGGTTGTTTTTATTTTTTATTTTTATTTTTTTTTTGTGAAAAACATTGATTTGGAAATTATTGCAAAGATGATTTCCAGATTCCAATTGTAATATATTTCTTTGACCTGACAGACATATAATTGGCATCAAAAGCAGAACCAACAGAAGTGCAGTCAATATCAAAGGCAGAAAATATAAAGAAGACCGACAGAAGTGTGATTACATCAAACGCAGTTGGCTTCAAAGGCAATAGTCGGAGAAAATGATTGACAGATGGGCCTAGCCATAGATGACACAATTAAGCAAAATCTTGAGAAATGCAAAAATACATTGAAATCTCAGCTTATGTAAGATTGGGGGTTTTTGGGGCCAAAATCAGGACACTGGCAGAAGAGAACGCAGAAAAGAGAAGACAACATTCACACGTCAACAAATCCTGACAACCCCCCTTGCACATGTGTGATTCCCTCTGACTACTACTCCACACCACAAACACTGCTGAAGAATAAAATATATATTTTAATCGTTTCACCCCAAGCAAGGCATTCCACTGCCACTATTGCGCTTGGGGCTACATAGGGGAAGGTAAATAGAAAGAGTGGTTAGATATAGGAAATGTCAGAAGGGGGTGATAGGTAGTTGGGAGGATGGGAAGAGTGTTTGAAAGAATGGAATCGAGTTATTGTGTTAGGCTGTGTTTATCGACCTTACATTTAAACTCCTGGAGATTGTAGCCGTCGGGAAAGCAGTCATGTGGAAGGGAATTCCACAGTCTGGAAGTACGAGAAAAGAAACTGTTGGAGTAGAAGTTGCGGTTGCATTTTATCGGTTTCATTGTAAAAGGGTGGGATCTAGTTGCTAATCTAGTATCTCGTGCAAATTCGAACCTAGGGGTCACCAGTGATCTAAGTTCATCGGGGCAGAAGCCATGGAAGTATTTATAAAAGAGACACAGGGAAGCCACGTCGCGCTGGTGAGAGAGAGGCTGCAGGCGGTCTGCCAAGTCAGTATCGATCACATTACAGACCCTCCGCTGTACCTTGTCAAGAAGCCCAAGGAGAATAGCAGGGGCACCTGACCAGATATGGCAACAGTATTCAATGCACGGGCGGATGGTAGATTTATAAATGTGCAGGATAGATTTAGACGGAAAAAACCTCCGGGCCCTGCACAGAGAACCGACTTTTATAACAACGGATTTAGCAATGGATTCGATATAGTCATTCCACTTGAGGTCTGCTGAAAGCGTGAGACCAAGGAGGCGCACTGTTTTACTCTCTGGGAGGCAAGCCTGGTCCATGCTAATGGGAAGTAGGTGCGGTTGTCTATGATGGTTAATTGATAGTAGCTTCGTTTTAGAAGCATTAAAATTTACGAGCCATTTCTTACCCCAGTCCACTACAGATTGGAGGTCCTTTCCAAGCTCGGCTGCAAGGTTAGCTTTGTCGCCCACATCAGATTTTTGATCGAGGCGAGAGTAAACTGTGGTGTCATCGGTGTACATAACTATTTGGGATATTATGGTATCGGGGAGATCATTAATGTATATCAGAAAGAGCGTAGGACCTAGGATAGCGACTTGAGGGACACCCGCGTTCGTATGGTAGCTCTGGGAGGCATGTCCGTTTAATACCACTTTCAATGTGCGGTTAGATAGGAATGACTGGATTAGTTCAAACAAATGTCCAGCTATACCATAGCTCCGCAGTTTGCATAGAAGGCCAGCATGCCAAACTCTGTCGAACGCTTTAGAGATATCTAATGCAACGGTTCGGGCTTCGCCATTCCTGTCGAGTGCCTGGTATATATACTTGGTGATGGTCGTTAGCATATCGGCAGTAGACCTGGTGAAGCGGAAACCATAATGCTTGTCCGAGAGGAGCTTGTGTTTGTGAGGTGCTGAACGAGCTCGGCGTTGATAATGGCCTCGAACACTTTGCCAAAGATCGGAAGAAGGCTGATAGGGCGGTAATTTGCGGGGTCCGAGGGTTCTCCAGAGTTTTTGAATATAGGAACTACAGAGGAAGATTTCCAACAGGCAGAAAAGCAGGAAGCAGAGAGGCAGAAGCTGTAGAGCTTAGAAAGGACAGAGGAGAGTTCAGGGGCACATTTCTTTAAGACTATGATTGGGATTCCGTCCCCTCCGCTCGCTTTGTGGGAGTCAAGTTTTGAGATTACCTTAGAGACAAGCGAGGGTGTAATGTGGACGTCATTCAGTTGAGCCTCAGTTCTAGGTGAGAAGTCGGGTGTAAAACCCCAGACGAGTCCAGACTCGAATTGTTCGAGAATCTCCGTGCAAAGCATTCAGCCTTTTCCGCTGAGGAGGTGAGGATCTCAAAATTATTGATTATTGGGGGTATTGTGGACTTGCTCTTGTTAAATACTCTTTTACAGAGTCGCCAGTATTCTTTAGCGCCGAATTTAGAGCATGCTATGCGTTGCTTCATTCTGGCAGCAAACAATATCTTAGCTTCGTTAAGTATCCTTTTACACTTATTACGAGCTGAAGTGAAAAGGCGCCTGTTTTGGTCCTACGCGTAGTTACGATAGAGTCGGAAGAAATGATTCCGGTGGGCAATGGCAGCCGAGCAAGCGGGTGAGAACCATGGAGACGAATGAGATTTAAGCTGGAATTTCCTAGCAGGGATGAAGGCATCGATGCCAGCCTTAACCCAGGAGGAGACCTCGGATGCACATTCTTCGATGGGAAGACTAAAAAAAAAAAACGTTGTTTCAAGGGATGTCACAGAGGAAGTCTCGGAACGAATCCCAGTCTGCTTTTTGATAGCAGTAGGATATTCTACTTGTCTTGGTTTCATGGGTCGGGCGGGAGTGGAGTGAAATATTGACGGACACGACAGTGTGGTCAGAGTTTCCGAGTGGGCAGAGTTGTCTGGTAGTGCAAGAGTCTGGGATGGAAGTGAAGCAGAGGTCTAGAAGTGAGTCCCTTCCGTTAGGGTTGTCGGAGAAACGCGTGGGGAAGTCCACCACTTGCGTAAGGGATTGGGTGATTGAAAAGTTCATGGTGTGGACACCAGCAGGGTCGGTGACAGCGTTTTTCAGCCACTTGGTGTGGTTGGCGTTAAAGTCACTAAACACGAATACATGGGCAGAGGGATGGGAAGAAATGGCTTTGTCGATATTGTCAGAAATGATGTCAAGTAACGAACAGTCAGGGGAGGAAGGAGAGCGGTAGAGAAAGAAGAGATAGCTAATCGAGCTGAGAAGAGAGAGGCGGAAGCACATGAAAGAATGATCTGGGGATTCAAAAGATGACACCCTAGCTAAGAGAAGGTGTTCGCTGACATAGACACCAAGCCCATGCATATGAATATTGGAGTCCTTCCTGAAGAGGGAAAGGTAGCCAGGAACGTAGAACTCAGATGTGGGGATAGAAGGGTTAAGATTAGTTTCACATAGGGCTAATATATCAGGTGAGTTATTATGGAGGAATGAATCTACGCTGAGGAAGTTGGTGCGAATGCCGCGTATGTTAGTGAAAGGAATGCAGACAGGTTTGAGCGTTTTCAAATGAGCTGGTTTAGTTTTGCTATTATGTTTGCTTTTTTCCATAGTGATTCAGTTAAGGAGTGGTCTTAGAATAGAATCAGCCGGTCAATCGTTTGCAACTTGTGAAGGATGGAGACTGGCGCGGCCTTCAACATAATGTGGCCTGGGGGTTGCCCACCGAACGTTCATGCAGGGACGCCCGTCCATGCGCGATATGGCACTACAAGAACCTCGGTATTATTCAACTGTTGATCAGAGCAGCCTCTCAAGACGCTACGCAAGAGTTCGGGCTCCTAATTACCAGTTGGAAGCAGCAATCAGGAAACTGCCAACCCGGTACCACCGAATGTAAAGACGTTGTCACCATACTCCGTAACTGCAAAGAGCTTCCAGCTGAACTAACAATAGGACCGGAGAAGGGGGATGAACCGGGAACCCCTTCCTAAAAAAGAAACAAGGCGATCACCTCTAAACTCATTCAAAAGAAGGGGGTGCAGTGTGAGACCGGGCGATAGTAGGAACTATCTACTTCAATTAAATTCTGATTTTTAAATTAAATTTTAAATTTTGATTCATTTTTAGTTTAAGTTTTTATTTAAATTTGAGAAAACTAATTGTAAAATAGAATTATTCATTCATTATATAATTACTAAACTTGTTTTCTTTTAAGTTTAAATATAGTTTAATTAAAATGAAAGCACTTTCTATAATGTATGAAATCTACATCCTATTCTTTTTTTTCAGAATATTATTAGGGAAAGAGCCATGTTTGATCTTGTTTCTAATCAAGAATTTAACCTTAGTTTTAGCATCTGGATTTCATGAAAGTTTTTATACATTGTACTCTGTATATTGTGTATCATATTAAATATGATGTGAAGATTTGTAAAAGAAACAAACTTCAAAGTACGAAACAGACATTGTAATAAATGTCTATATTTTACCATTAGTAAACGATAACCATAATTACTCAAAACATGACAGAATTCTTATAGTAGGTAAATAAAATAGATTAAACATAGAATATTGATATTTTAAATTACTTGCTTTTTAAAATTATTATAAGAACAAAAAGTGCAGAGTTTATGATAATGAACTCTCTAGTAGGGTTAGCGTTGGGGTTGGGGTTAGGGTTAAGGTTAGGGTTGGGGTTGGGGTTGGGGTTAGGTTTGGGGTTGGGGTTAGGGTTAGGGTTAGGGTTGGGTTGGGTTAGGGTTAGGGTTGGGGGTTAGGGTTAGGGTTGGGGTTTAGGGTTAGGGTTAGGGTTGGGGTTGGGGTTAGGGTTGGGGTTGGGGATAGGGTTAGGGTTGGGTTAGGGTTGGGGTTGGGGTTAGGGTTAGGGTTGGGTTAGGGTTAGGGTTGGGTTTGGGTTAGGGTTGGGTTTGGGTTAGGGTTAGGGTTGGGGTTGGGGTTAGGGCAAGGGTTGGGTTGGGGTTAGGGTTAGGGTTAGGGTTGGGTTAGGGTTAGGGTTGGGTTAGGGTTAGGGTTAGGGTTGGGGTTGGGGTTAGGGTTAGGGTTAGGGCTGGGGTTGGGGTTAGGGTTCAGGGTTATGGTTCAGGGTTAGGGTTGGGGTTGGCGTTGAGGTTGGGGTTGGGGTTGGGGTTGGGGTTATGGTTAGGGTTAGGGTTAGGGTTGGGGTTGCGGTTGGGGTTAGGGTTAGGGTTAGGGGTTAGGGTTAGTGTTAGGGCAGGGATAGGGTTAGTGTTAGGGGCTAGGGGTTAGGGTTAGGGTTAGGGGTTAGGGGTTAGGGTTAGTGTTAGAGGTTAGGGTTAGGGATTAGGGTAAGGGTTAGGGCAGGGGTTAGGGTTAGGGTTAGGGGTTAGGGTTAGGGTTAGGGGTTAGGGTTAGGGGTTAGGGTTAGGGCAGGGTTGGGGTTAGGGTTAGGGTTGGGTTTGGGTGAGGGTTAGGGTTGGGGTTAGGGTTAGGGCTAGGGTTGGGTTGGGGTTAGGGTTAGGGTTGGGTTAGGGTTAGGGTTGGGGTTGGGGTTAGGGATAGGGTTGGGGTTGGGGTTAGGGTTAGGGTTAGGGGTAGGGTTGGGGTTGCGGTTGGGGTAGGGGTTAGAGTTAGGGTTTAGGGTTAGTGTTAGGGCAGGGTTAGTGTTAGGGTTAGGGGTTAGGTTTAGGGTTAGGGGTTAGGGGTTAGGGTTAGCGTTAGGGGTTAGGGTAAGGGTTAGGGCGGGTTAGGGTTAGGGGTTTGGGGTTAGGGTTAGGGGTTAGGGTTAGGGTTAGGTGTTAGGGTTAGGCCAGGGTTGGGGTTGGGGTTAGGGTTAGGGTTGGGGTTAGGGTTAGTGTTAGGGTAAGTGTTAGGGTTAGGGTTAGGGGTCAGGGGTTAGGTTTAGGGTTAGGGTTAGGGTTAGTGTTAGTGTTAGGGTTTAGGGTTAGGGTGCGGCAGGGGTTAGGGTTAGGCATAGGGTTAGGGATAGGGTTAGGCATAGGGTTAAAGTTAGGGTTAGGAAGGGTTAGGGTTGGGGTTGATGTAGGGTTAGGGTTAAGGTTGGGGTTAGGTTTGGGTTAGGGTTAGAGGTTAGGGTTAGGGTTAGGCAGGGTTAGGGTTAGGGTTCGGCAGGGTTAAGGTGAGGGTTAGGGTTGGGGTTGGGGTTAGGGTTAGGGTTGTGGCTGGGGTTAGGCTTAGGGTTAGGGGTTAGGGTTGGGTTAGGGTTAGGGAAGGGTTAGGGTTAGGGTTGGCAGGGTTAGGGTTAGGGATAGGGTTAGGCAGGGTTAGGGTTAGGGCTGGGGTTAGGGTTAGGGTTCGGTTTCGGGTTGGGGTTAGGGTTGGGCCTAGGGTTAGGGTTTAGGGTTGGGGTTAGGGTTAGGGTTAGTAGGGTTGGGGTTAGGGTTGGGGTTACGGTCAGGGTTAGGGTTGAGACCATATGATTCTGCACATCAATTTACTTAAGAATCAGCATTAATCTTAACATGCATGAAAATACATTAATACGCAATATTTGGGCTTTCACTACAATCATTTATATTGCTCTGAATCAATTTTAAATGAGACCATACTATTCTACAGAACAAGGAACATAAGAATCATCATTAATCTTGATATGCATGAAAACACACCAAATGTGCAATATTCGGGATTTCAGTACACTCATTTATATTGATCAAAATCAAGTTCAAATGAGAACATATGATTCTACACATCAATTTACATCAGAATCATGTTTAATCTGGATATGCATGAAAATACACTAAATGCGCAATTTTCGGGCTTTCAGTGCACTCTTTATATTGCTCAGAATCAATTTTAAATTATACCATATGATTCTACACATCAATTTACATAAGAATCAGCATTAATCTTGATATGCATGAAAACACACTAAATGCGCAATTTTCGGACATTCAGTACACTCATTTATATTGCTCAAAACCAAGTTAAAATGAGACCATAGGATTCTACACATCAATTTACATAAGAAACAGCATTAATCTTGATATGCAGGAAAATACTCTAACTGCAAAATATTCGGGCTTTCAGAACACTCATTTATATTGCTCAGAATCAATTTTAAATGAGACCATATGATTCTACACATCAATTTACATAAGAATCAGCCTTAATCTTGGTATGCATGAAAATACACTAAATACGCCATTTTGGGGCTTACAGCCCACTCATTTATACTGCTCAGAATGAATTTTAAATGAGACCATATGATTCTACACATCAATAGTCTTAAGAATCAGCATTGATCTTGATATGCATGAAAATACACTAAATGCGCAATTTTCGGACATTCAGTACACTCATTTATATTGCTCAGAATAAATATCAAATGAGACCATATGATTCTGCACATCAATTTACATAAGATTCAGCATTAATCTTGATATGTATGAAAATACACTAAATGCGAAATTTTCTGGCTTTCATACACTCATATATATTGTTCAAAATCAAGTTTAAATGAGACCATATCATTCTACACATTAATTTACATGAGAATCAGCATTAATCTTAATATGCATGAAAATACACGAAATGCTCAATATTCGGGCTTTCACTACACTAATTTATATTGCTTAGAATCAATTTTAAATAAGACCATAAGATACTACACATCAATTTACATAAGAATCAGGATCAATCTTGATATGCATGAAAATACACTAAATGCGCAATTTTCGGGCTTTCAGTACACTCATTTATATTGCTTAGAATGAATTTTAAATAAGACCATATGATACTACACATCAATTTACATAAGAATCAGCATCAATCTTGATATGCATGAAAATACATTAATGCGCAATTTTACGGGCTTTCAGTACACTCATTTATATTGCTCAGAATCAATTGTAAATGAGACCATATCATTTTACACATAAATTTAGATAAGAATGAGCATTAATATTGATATGCATGAAATTACATTAATGCGCAATTTTCGAGCTTTCAGTACACTCATTTATATAGCTCAGAATCATTTTAAATGAGACCATATGATTCTACACATTAATTTACATAAGAATCAGCATTAATCTTGATATGTATGAAAACACACGAAATGCGAAATATTCGGGCTTTCATACACTCATATATATTGTTCAAAATCAAGCACAAATGAGACCATATGATTCTACACATCAATTTACATGAGAATCAGCATTAATCTTGATATGCATGAAAATACACGAAATGCGCAATATTCGGGCTTTCACTACACTCATTTATATTGCTTAGAATAAATTTTAAATGAGACCATATGATTCTACATATCAATTTACATAAGAATCAGCATTAATCTTAATATGCATGAAAATACACTAAATGCGCAATTTTGGGGCTTTCAGTACACTCATTTATATTGCTTAGAATGAATTTTAAATAAGACCAAATGACACTACACATCAATTTACATAAGAATCAGCATCAATCTTGATATGCATGAAAATACACTAAATGCGCAATTTTACGAGCTTTCAGTGCACTCATTTATATTGCTCAGAAGGAATTTTAAATGAGACCATATGATTGTACACATCAATTTACATAAGAATCAGCATTAATCTTGATATGCATGAAATTACATTAATGCGCAATTTTCGGGCTTTCAGTACACTCATTTATATTTCTCAGAATCATTTTAAATGAGACCATATGATTCTACACATCAATTTACATAAGAATCAGCATTTATCTTGATATGCATGAAAATACACTAAATGCGCAATTTTCGGGCATCCAGTACACTCATTTATATTGCTCAAATCATTTTTAAATGAGACCATATGATTCTACACATCAATTTACATAAGAATCAACATTAATCATGATATGCATGAAAATACACGAAATGCGCAATTTTCGGGCTTTCAGCACACTCATTTATCTGACTCAGAATCAAATTTAAATGAAACCATATGATTCTACACATCAATTTACATAAGAATCAGCATTAATCTTGATATGATGAAATTACACTAAATGCGCAATTTTCGGGCTTTCAGTACACTCATTGATATGGCTCGGAATCAACTTTAAATGTGACCATATGATTCTACACATCAATTTAAATAAGAAAGATGTTTAATCTTTATATGCTGAAAATACACTAAATGCGGAATATGCGTGCATTCAGTACATTCATTTATATTGCTCAGAATCAATTTTAAATGAGACCATATGATTCTACACATCAATTAACTTAAAAATCAGCATTAATCTTGATATGATTGATAATACACTAAATGGTCAATTTTCGGGTTTCCAGTGCAATGATTTATATTGCTCAAAATCATTTTGAAATGAGACCATATGATTCTACACATCAATTTACATAAGAATCAGCATTAATCTTGATATGCATGAAAATACACTAAATGCGCAATTTTCGGGCATTCAGTACACTCATTTTTATTGCTAAGAATCAATTTAAATTAGACCATATGATTCTACATATCAATTTACATAAGAATAAGCATTAATCTTGATATGCATGAAAATACACTAAATGCCCAATTTTCGGGCTTCCAGCACACACATTTATATTGCTCAAAATCATTTTGAATTGAGATCATATGATTCTACACATCAATTCACATTAGAATCAGCATTAATCTTGATATGCATGAAAATATACTAAATGCGCAATTTTCAGGCATTCAGTACACTCATTTATATTGCTCAGTATTAATTTTAAATGAGACCATACGATTCTACACATCAATTTACATAAGAATCGGCATTAATCTTGATATGCATGAAAATACACTAAATGCGCAATTTTCGGGCTTACAGTACACTCATTTATATTGCTCAAAATTATTTTTATAAGAGACCATGTGATTCTACACATCAATCTACATAAAAATAAAAATTCATCTTGATATGCATGAAAATACGCAATTTTCGTGATTTCAGTACACTCATTTATATTGCTCAGAATCAATCTTAAATGAGACCATATGATTCTACTCATCAATTTACATAAGAATCAGCATTAATCTTGATATGCATGAAAATACACTAAATGCGCCATTTTCGGTCTTTCAGTACACTCATTTATATTGTTCAAAATCATTTCTAAATGAGACCATATGATTCTACACATCAATTTACATAAGAATCAGCATTAATGTTGTTATGCATGAAAATACACTAAATGCGCTATTTTCGGGCTTTCACTACAATCATTTCTATTGCTCGGAATCAATTTTAAATAAGACCGTATAATGCTACACATCAATTTACATAAGAATCATCATTAATGTTGATATGCAATTTGCAATTTGATATGCAATTTTCTGGCTTTTAGTACACTCATTTATATTGCTCAGAATCAATTTTAAATGAGACCATATGATTCTACACATGAACTTACAAAAAATCAGGATTAATCTTGATATGCATGAGAATACACTAAATGCGCAATGTTCCAGCTTTCAGTACACTCATTTATATTGCTCAGAATCAATTTTAAATGACACCATATGATTCTACACATCAATTTACATAAGAATCTGCATTAATCTTGATATGCATGAAAATACACTAAATGCGTACTTTTTGGTCTTTCAGTACACCCATTTATATTGCTCAAAATCATTTTTAAATGAGACCATATGATTCTACACATCAACTTACCTAAGAATCAGCATTAATCTTAATATGCTGAAAATACACTAAATGCGCAATTTTCGGGCTTTCAGTACACTCATTTGTATTGCTCAGAATCGATTTTAAATGAGACCGTATGATTCCACACATCAATTTACATAAGAATCAGCATTAATATTGTTATGCATGAGAATACACTAAATGCGCAATTTTCGGGCTTTCAGTACACTCATTTATATTGCTCAAAATATCTCTAAATGAGACCATACGATTCTACACATCAATGTACATAAGAATCTGCTTTAATCTTCTTATGCATGAAAATACATTAATGCTCAATTTTCGGGCTTTCAGTACACTCATTTATATTGCTCAGAATCAATTTTAATGACACAATATGATTCTACACATCAATTTACATAAGAATCAGCATTAATCTTGATAGACATGAAAGTACATTAAATGCGCAATTTCCGGGCTTTCAGTATACTCATTTATATTGCTCAAAATCATTTTTAAATGAGACCATATGATTCTACACATCAATTTACATAAGAATCAGCATTAATCTTGTTATGCATGAAAATACACTAAATGCGCTATTTTCGGGCTTCCAGTACACTCATTTATATTGTTCAAAATCAATTTTAAATGAGACCATATGATTGTAAACATCAATTTACATAAGAATCAGGTTTAATCTTGATATGCATGAAAATACACGAAATGCGCAATTTTCAGGCTTTCAGTACACTCATTTATATTGCTCAAAATAATTTCTAAAAGAGATCATATGATTCTACACACCAATTTACATAAGAATCAGCATTAATCATGACAAGCATGAAAATACAATAAATGCGCAATTTTCGGGCTTTCAGTACACTCATTTATATTGCTCAGAATCAATTTTAAATGAGAACATATGATTCTACACATCAAATTACATAAGAATCTGCATTAATCTTGATATGCATGAAAATACACTAAATGCGCAATTTTCGGGCATTCATTACACTCATTTATATTGCTCAAAATCATTTTTAAATGAGACCATATGATTCTACACATCAATTTACATAAGAATCAGCATTAGTCTTGATATGCATGAAAATACAATAATCCGCAATTTTCGGGCTTTCAGTACACTCATTTATATTGCTCAGAATCAATTTTAAATGAGACCATATTATTCTACACATCAATTTACATAAAAATCTGCATTAATCTTGATATGCATGAACATACACTAAATGCGCAAATTTCGAGCTTTCAGTACACTCATATATATTGCTCAGAATCAATTTTAAATGAGACTATATTATTCTACACATCAATTTACATAAGAATCAGCATTAATCTTGATATGCATGAAAATACACTAAATGCGCAATTTTCGTGATTTCAGTACACTCATTTATATTGCTCAGAATCAATCTTAAATGAGACCATATGATTCTACTCATCAATTTACATAAGAATCAGCATTAATCTTGATATGCATGAAAATACACTAAATGCGCCATTTTCGGGCTTTCAGTACACTCATTTATATTGTTCAAAATCATTTCTAAATGAGACCATATGATTCTACACATCAATTTACATAAGAATCAGCATTAATCTTGTTATGCATGAAAATACACTAAATGCGCTATTTTCGGGCTTTCACTACAATCATTTCTATTGCTCGGAATCAATTTTAAATAAGACCGTATAATGCTACACATCAATTTACATAAGAATCATCATTAATCTTGATATGCATGAAAATACAATAAATGCGCAATTTTCTGGCTTTTAGTACACTCATTTATATTGCTCAGAATCAATTTTAAATGAGACCATATGATTCTACACATCAATTTACATAAGAATCAGCATTAATCTTGATATGCATGAAAATACACTAAATGCGTACTTTTTGGTCTTTCAGTACACCCATTTATATTGCTGAAAATCATTTTTAAATGAGACCATATGATTCTACACATCAACTTACCTAAGAATCAGCATTAATCTTAATATGCTGAAAATACACTAAATGCGCAATTTTCGGGCTTTCAGTACACTCATTTGTATTGCTCAGAATCGATTTTAAATGAGACCGTATGATTCCACACATCAATTTACATAAGAATCAGCATTAATCTTGTTATGCATGAGAATACACTAAATGCGCAATTTTCGGGCTTTCAGTACACTCATTTATATTGCTCAAAATATCTCTAAATGAGACCATACGATTCTACACATCAATGTACATAAGAATCTGCTTTAATATTCTTATGCATGAAAATACACTAAATGCTCAATTTTCGGGCTTTCAGTACACTCATTTATATTGCTCAAAATCATTTTTAAATGAGACCATATGATTCTACACATCAATTTACATAAGAATCAGCATTAGTCTTGATATGCATGAAAATACAATAATCCGCAATTTTCGGGCTTTCAGTACACTCATTTATATTGCTCAGAATCAATTTTAAATGAGACCATATTATTCTACACATCAATTTACATAAAAATCTGCATTAATCTTGATATGCATGAACATACACTAAATGCGCAAATTTCGAGCTTTCAGTACACTCATATATATTGCTCAGAATCAATTTTAAATGAGAATATATTATTCTACACATCAATTTACATAAGAATCAGCATTAATCTTGATATGCATGAAAATACACTAAATGCGCAATTTTCGTGATTTCAGTACACTCATTTATATTGCTCAGAATCAATCTTAAATGAGACCATATGATTCTACTCATCAATTTACATAAGAATCAGCATTAATCTTGATATGCATGAAAATACACTAAATGCGCCATTTTCGGGCTTTCAGTACACTCATTTATATTGTTCAAAATCATTTCTAAATGAGACCATATGATTCTACACATCAATTTACATAAGAATCAGCATTAATCTTGTTATGCATGAAAATACACTAAATGCGCTATTTTCGGGCTTTCACTACAATCATTTCTATTGCTCGGAATCAATTTTAAATAAGACCGTATAATGCTACACATCAATTTACATAAGAATCATCATTAATCTTGATATGCATGAAAATACAATAAATGCGCAATTTTCTGGCTTTTAGTACACTCATTTATATTGCTCAGAATCAATTTTAAATGAGACCATATGATTCTACACATCAATTTACATAAGAATCAGCATTAATCTTGATATGCATGAAAATACACTAAATGCGTACTTTTTGGTCTTTCAGTACACCCATTTATATTGCTGAAAATCATTTTTAAATGAGACCATATGATTCTACACATCAACTTACCTAAGAATCAGCATTAATCTTAATATGCTGAAAATACACTAAATGCGCAATTTTCGGGCTTTCAGTACACTCATTTGTATTGCTCAGAATCGATTTTAAATGAGACCGTATGATTCCACACATCAATTTACATAAGAATCAGCATTAATCTTGTTATGCATGAGAATACACTAAATGCGCAATTTTCGGGCTTTCAGTACACTCATTTATATTGCTCAAAATATCTCTAAATGAGACCATACGATTCTACACATCAATGTACATAAGAATCTGCTTTAATATTCTTATGCATGAAAATACACTAAATGCTCAATTTTCGGGCTTTCAGTACACTCATTTATATTGCTCAGAATCAATTTTAATGACACCATATGATTCTACACATCAATTTACATAAGAATCAGCATTAATCTTGATAGACATGAAAGTACATTAAATGCGCAATTTTCGGGCTTTCAGTATACTCATTTATATTGCTCAAAATCTTTTCTAAATGAGACCATATGATTCTACACATCAATTTACATAAGAATCAGCATTAATCTTGTTATGCATGAAAATACACTAAATGCGCTATTTTCGGGCTTCCAGTACACTCATTTATATTGTTCAAAATCATTTTTATATGAGACCATATGATTCTAAACATCAATTTACATAAGAATCAGCATTAATCTTGATATGCATGAAAATACACTAAATGCGCAATTTTCGGGCATTCAGTACACTCATTTATATTGCACAGAATCAATTTTAAATGAGACCATATGATTCTACACATCAATTTACATAAGAATCAGCATTAATCTTGATATGCATGAAAATACACGAAATGCGCAATTTGCGGGCTTTCAGTACACTCATTTATATTGCTCAGAATCAATTTGAAATGAGACCATATGATTGTAAACATCAAATTACATAAGAATCAGCATTAATCTTGATATGCATGAAAATACACGAAATGCGCAATTTGCGGGCTTCCAGTTCACTCATTTATATTGCTCAAAATAATTTTTAATGGAGACCATATTATTCTACATATTAATTTACATAAGAATCAGCATTAATCTTGATATGCATGAAAATACACTAAATGCACAAATTTCGGGCTTCAGTACACTCATTTATGTTGCTCAGAAACAATTTTAAACGAGATGATATGATTCTACACATCAATGTACATAAGAATAAACATTAATCTTGATATGCATGAAAATACACTAAATGCGCAATTTTCAGGCTTTCAGTACACTCATTTATATTGCTCAGAATCAATTTTTAATGAGACCATATGATTCTACACATCAATTTACATAACAATCAGCACAAATATTGATATGCATGAAAATACATTAATGCGCAATGTTCGGGCTTTCAGTACACTCATTTATATTGCTCAGAATCAATTTTAAATGAGACCGTATGATCCTACACATCAAATTACATAAGAATCTGCATTAATATTGATATGCATGAAAATACAATAATCCGCAATTTTCGAGCTTTCAGTACACTCATTTATATTGCTCAGAATCAATTTTAAATGAGACCATATTATTCTACACATCAATTTACATAAGAATCAGCATTAATCTTGATATGCATGAAAATAAACTAAATGCGCAATTTTCGGGCTTTCAGTACTCTCATTTATATTGCTCAGGATCAATTTTAAATGAGACTATAGTATTCTACACATCAATTTACATAAGAATCAGCATTAATCTTGATATGCATGAAAATACACTAAATGCGCCATTTTCGGGCTTTCAGTACACTCATTTATATTGCTCAAAATCATTTCTAAATGAGACCATATGATTCTACACATCAATTTACATAAGAATCAGCATTCATCTTGTTATGCATGAAAATACACTAAATGCGCTATTTTCGGGCTTTCACTACAATCATTTCTATTGCTCGGAATCAATTTTAAATAAGACCGTATAATGCTACACATCAATTTACATAAGAATCATCATTAATATTGATATGCATGAAAATACACTAAATGCGCCATATTCGGGCCTTCAGTACACTCATTTATAATGCTCAGAATCAATTTTAAATGAGAACATATGATTCTACACATCAATTTACATAAGAATCAGCATTAATCTTGATATGCATGAAAATACACTAAATGCCAAATTTTCGGGTTTCCAGTACAGTCAGTTATATTGCTCAAAATTATTTTCAAATGAGACCATATGATTCTACACATCAATTTACATAAGAAACAGCATTAATCTTGATATGCATGAAAATAAACTAAATGCTCAATTTTCGGGCTTTCAGCACACTCATTTATATTGCTCATAATCAATTTTAAATGAGACCATATGATTGTAAACTTAAATTTACATTAGACTCAGCATTAATCTTGATATGCATGAAAATACACGAAATGCGCAATTTGCGCGCTTCCAGTACACTCATTTATATTGCTCAAAATAATTTTTAATGGAGACCATATTATTGTACACATTAATTTACATAAGAATCAGCATTAATCTTGATATGCATGAAAATACACTAAATGCACAAATTTCGGGCTTCCAGCACACTCATTTATGTTGCTCAGAAACAATTTTAAATGAGATGATATGATTCTACACATCAATTTACATAAGAATAAACATTATTCTTGATATGCATGAAAATACACTAAATGCGCAGCTCTTGGTCTTCCAGTACACTCATTTATATTGCTCAGAATCAATTTTAAATGAGACCATATGATTCTACACATCAAATTACATAAGAATCTGCATTAATCTTGATATGCATGAAAATACACTAAATGCGCAATATTCGGGCATTCATTACACACATTTATATTGCTCAAAATCATTTTTAAATGAGACCATATGATTCTACACATCAATTTACATAAGAATCAGCATTAGTCTTGATATGCATGAAAATACAATAATCCGCAATTTTCGAGCCTTCAGTACCCTCATTTATATTGCTCAGAATCAATTTTAAATGAGACTATAATATTCTACACATCAATTTACATAAGAATCAGCATTAATCTTGATATGCATGAAAATACACTAAATGCGCAATTTTCGTGATTTCAGTACACTCATTTATATTGCTCAGAATCAATTTTCAATGAGACCATATGATTCTACACATCAATGTACATAAGAATCAGCATTAATCTTGATATGCATGAAAATACACTAAATGCACCATTTTCGGCTTTCAGTACACTCATTTATATTGTTCAAAATCATTTCTAAATGAGACCATATGATTCTACATATCAATTTACATAAGAATCAGCATTAATCTTGTTATGCATGAAAATACACTAAACGCGCTATTTTCGGGCTTTCACTACAATCATTTCTATTGCTCGGAATCAATTTTAAATAAGACCGTATAATGCTACACATCAATTTACATAAGAATCATCATTAATGTTGATATGCATGAAAATACACTAAATGCGCAATTTTCTGGCTTTTAGTACACTCATTTATATTGCTCAGAATCAATTTTAAATGAGACCATATGATTCTACACATGAACTTACAAAAAATCAGGATTAATCTTGATATGCATGAGAATACACTAAATGCGCAATGTTCGGGCTTTCAGTACACTCATTTATATTGCTCGGAATCAATTTTAAATGAGACCATATGTTTCTACACATCAATTTACATAAGAATCAGCATTAATCTTGATATGCATGAAAATACACTAAATGCGAAATATTTGGTCTTTCAGTACACTCATTTATATTGCTCAAAATCATTTTTAAATGAGACCATATGATTCTACACATCAATTTACCTAAGAATCAGCATTAATCTTAATATGCTGAAAATACACTAAATGCGCAATTTTCGGGCTTTCAGTACACTCATTTGTATTGCTCAGAATCGATTTTAAATGAGACCGTATGATTCTACACATCAATTTACATATGAATCCGCATTAATCTTGTTATGCAAGAAAATACACTAAATGCGCAATTTTCGGGCTTTCAGTACACTCATTTATATTGCTCAAAATATTTCTAAATGAGACCATACGATTCTACACATCAATTTACATAAGAATCCCCATTAATTTTGATATACATGAAAATACAATAAATGCGCAATTTTCGGGCTGTCAGTACACTCATTTATATTGCTCAGAATCAATTTAAATGAGACCATATGATTCTACATATCAATTTACATAAGAATCAGCATTAATCTTGATATGCATGAAAATACATTAAATGCGCAATTTTCGGGCTTTCAGTACACTCATTTATATTGCTAAGAATCAATTTTAAATGAGACCATATGATTCTACACATCAATTTACATAAGAATCAGCATTAATCTTGATATGCATGAACATACACTAAATGCGCAAATTTCGAGCTTTCAGTACACTCATTTATATTGCTCAGAATCCATTTTAATTGAGTCCATATGATTCTACACATCAATTTACATAAGAATCAGCATTAATCTTGATATGCATGAAAATACACTAAATGCGCAATTTTCGGGCTTTCAGTACACTCATTTATATTGCTCAAAATCATTTTAAATGAGACCATATGATTCTACACATCAATTTACATATGAATCAGCATTAATCTTGATATGCATGAAAATACACTAAATGGGCAATTTTCGGGCTTTCAGTACACACATTTATATTGCTCAGAATCAATTTTATATGAGACCATATGATTCTACACATCAGTCTACATAAGAATCAGCATTATTCTTGATATGCATGAAAATACACTAAATGCGCAATTTTCGGGCTTTCAGTACACTCATTTATATTGCTCAGTATCAATTTTGAATGTGACCATATGATTCTACACATCAATTTACATAAGAATCAGCATTAATCTTGATATGCATGAAAATACATTAATGCGCAATTTTCGGGCTTCCAGCACACTCATTTATATGGCTGAGAATCAATTTTAAATGACACCATAAGATTCTACACTTCAATTTACATAAAATCCATCATTAATCTTGATATGCATGAAAATACATTAATGCGCCATGTTCGGGCTTTCAGTACACTCATTTATATTGCTCAGAATCAATTTTAATGACACCATATGATTCTACACATCAATTTACATAAGAATCAGCATTAATCTTGATGGGCATGAAAGTACACTAAATGCGCAATTTTCGGGCTTTCAGTACACTCATTTATATTGCTCAAAATCATTTCTAAATGAGACCAGATGATTCTACACATCAATTTACATACGAATCAGCATTAATCTTGATATGCATGAAAATACACTAAATGCGCAATTGTCGGGCTTTCAGCACACTCATTTATGTTGCTCAGAAACAATTTTAAATGAGATGATATGATTCTACACATCAATTTACATAAGAATAAACATTAATCTTCATATGCATGAAAATACACTAAATGCGAAAGTTTCAGGCTTTCAGTACACTCATTTATGTTGCTCAAAATAATTTTTAAAAGAGACCATATGATTCTACACATCAATTTACATAAGAATCAGCATTAATCATGACATGCATGAAAATACATTAAATGCGCAATTTTCGGGCTTTAAGTACACTCATTTATATTGCTCAGAATCAATTTTAAATGAGACCATATGATTCTACACATCAAATTACATATGAATGTGCATTAATCTTGATATGCATGAAAATACACTAAATGCGCAATTTTCGGGCATTCATTACACTCATTTATATTGCTCAAAATCATTTTTAAATGAGACCATATGATTCTACATATAAATTTACATAAGAATCAGCATTAGTCTTGATATGCATGAAAATACAATAATCCGCAATTTTCGAGCTTTCCGTACACTTATTTAATTTGCTCAGAATCAATTTTAAATGAGACTATATTATTCTACACATCAATTTACATAAGAATCAGCATTAATCTTGATATGCATGAAAATACACTAAATGCGCAATTTTCGGGCTTTCAGTACACACATTTATATTGCTCAAAATATTTCTAAATGAGACCATACGATTCTACACATCAATTTACATAAGAATCAGCATTAATCTTGTTATGCATGAAAATACACTAAATGCGCTATTTTCGGGCTTTAACTACAATCATTTCTATTGCTCAGAATCAATTTTCAATAAGTGCGTATAATTCTACACATCAATTTACATAAGAATTATCATTAATGTTGATATGCATGAAAATACATTAATGCACAATTTTCTGGCTTTTAGTACACTCATTTATATTGCTCAGAATCAATTTTAAATGAGACCATATGATTCTACACATGAACTTACAAAAAATCAGGATTAATCTTGATATGCATGAGAATACACTAAATGCGCAATGTTCGGGCTTTCAGTACACTCATTTATATTGCTCAGAATGAATTTTAAATGAGACCATATGATTCTACACATCAATTTACATAAGAATCAGCATTAATCTTGATATGCATGAAAATACACTAAATGCGCAAGAATCTGGCTTTCAGTACACTCATTTATATTGCTCAGAATCAATTTTAAATTAGACCATATGAATCTAAACAGCAATTTACATAAGAATCAGCATTAATCTTGATACGCATGAAAATACACTAAATCCGCTATTTTCGGTCTTTCAGTACATTCATTTATATTGCTCAGAATCAATTTTAAATGAGACCATATGATTCTACACATCAATTTACATAAGAATCTGCTTTAATCTTGATATGCATTAATCTTGATACGCATGAAAATACACTAAATCCGCTATTTTCGGTCTTTCAGTACATTCATTTATATTGCTCAGAATCAATTTTAAATGAGACCATATGATTCTACACATCAACTTACATAAGTATCTGCTTTAATCTTGATATGCATGAAAATACACTAAATGCGCAATATTCGGGCTTTCAGTACACACATTTATATTGCTCAAAATATTTCTAAATGAGACCATACGATTCTACACATCAATTTACATAAGAATCAGGTTTAATCTTCTTATGCATGAAAATACACTAAATGCTCAATATTCGGGCTTTCAGTACACTCATTTATATTGCTCAGAATCAATTTTAAATGAGACCATATGATTCTACACATCAATTTACATAAGAATAAGCATTAAACTTGATATGCATGAAAATACACTAAATGCGCAATTTTCGGGCTTTCAGTACACTCATTTACATTGCTCAGAATCAATTTTAAATGAGACCATATGATTCTACACTTTAATTTACATAAGAAACCCCATTAATATTGATATGCATGAAAATACACTAAATGCGCAAATTTCGAGCTTTCAGTACACTCATTTATATTGCTCAGAATCAATTTTAATTGAGTCCATATGATTCTACACATCAATTTACATAAGAATCAGCATTAATCTTGATATGCATGAAAATACACTAAATCCGCAATTTTCTGGCTTTCAGTACACTCATTTATATTGCTCAAAATCATTTTAAATGAGACCATATGATTCTACACATCAATTTACATATGAATCAGCATTAATATTGATATGCATGAAAATACACTAAATGCGCAAATTACGGGTTTTCAGTACACTCATTTATATTGCTCAAAATCATTTCTAAATGAGACCATATGATTCTACACATCAATTTACATTAGAATAAGCATTAATCTTGATATGCATGAAAATACACTAAATGCGCAATTCTCTGGCTTTCAGTACATTCATTTATATCGCTCAGAATCAATTTTAGATGAGACCATATGATTCTTAACATCAATTTACATAAGAATCAGCATTAATCTTGATATGCATGAAAATAAAATAAATGCGCAATTTTCGGGCTTTCAATACACTCATTTATATTGCTCAAAAGAATTTCTAAATGAGACCATATGATTGTACACATGAATTTACATTAGAAACAGCTTTCATTTTCTTATGGCTGAAAATACACAAAATGCTCAAATTTCGGGCTTTCAGTACATCCATTTTTATTGCTCAGAATCAATTTTAAATGAGACCATATGAATCTACACATCAAATTACATAAGAATCAGCATTAATCTTGATATGCATGAAAATACACTAAATGCGCAATAATCTGGCTTTCAGTACACTCATTTATATTGCTCAGAATCAATTTTAAATTAGACCATATGATTTTAAACACCAATTTACATAAGAATCAGCATTAATCTTGATACGCATAAAAATACACTAAATCCGCTATTTTCGGTCTTTCAGTACATTCATTTATATTGCTCAGAATCAATTTTAAATGAGACCATATGATTCTACACATCAATTTACATAAGAATCTGCATTAATCTTGATATGCATGAAAATACATTAAATGCGCAATTTTCGGGCTTTCAGTACACTCATTTATATTGCTCAAAATCATTTCTAAATGAGACCATATGATTCTGCACATCAATTTACATAAGAATCAGCATTACTCTTGTTATGCATGAAAATACACTAAATGCGCAATTTTCGAGTTTTCAGTACACTCATTTATATTGCTCAGAATCAATTTTTAATGAGTCCATATGATTCTACACATCAATTTACATAGAAATCTGCATTAATCTTGATATGCATGAATATACAATAAATGCGCAATTTTAGGGCTTTCAGTACACTCATTTATATTGCTCCGAATCAATTTTAAATGAGACCATATGATTCTACACATCAATTTACATAAGAATCAGCACTAATCTTGATATGCATGAAAATACACTAAATGCCCAATTTTCGGGCATTCAGTACAATCATTTATATTGCTCAGAATCAATTTAAATTGAGACCATATGATTCTACACATCAATTTACAAAAGAATCAGCATTAATCTTGATATGCATGAAAATACACTAAATGCGCAATTTTCTGGCTTTCAGTACACTCATTTATATTGCTCAGAACCAATTTTCAATGAGACCATATGATTCTACACATCAATTTACATAAGAATCAGCATTAGTTTTGATATGCATGAAAATAAACTAAATGCGCAATTTTCGGGCTTTCAGTACACTCATTTATATTGCTCAGAATCAATTTTAAATGAGACCATATGATTCTAAACATGAATTTACATAAAAATCAGCATTAATCTTGATATGCATGAAAATACATTAATGCTCAATGTTCGGGCTTTCAGTACACTCATATATATTGGTTAGAATCAATTTTAAATGAGACCATATGATTCTACACATCAATTTACATAAGAATCAGCATTAATATTGATATGCATGAAATTACACTAAATGCGCAAATTTCGAGCTTTCAGTACACTCATTTATATTGCTCAGAATCAATATTAAATGAGTCCATATGATTCTGCACATCAATTTACATAAGAATCTGCATTAATCTTGATATGCATGAAATTCCTCTGAATGCGCAATTTTCGGGATTTCAGTACACTCATTTATATTGCTCAGAATCAATTTTAAATGAGACCATATGATTCTACACATCAATTTACATAAGCATCAGCACTAATCTGGATATGCATGAAAATACACTAAATGCCCAATTTTCGGGCATTCAGTACACTCATTTATATTGCTCAGAATCAATTTAAAATGGGATCATATGATTCTACACATCAAATTACATAAGTATCAGCATTAATCTTGATATGCATGAAAATACACTAAATGTGCAAATTTCGGGCTTTTAGTACACTCATTTATATTGCTCAGAATCAATTTAAATGAGACCATAGGATTCTACACATCCATTTACATAAGAATCAGCATTAATCTTGATATGCATGAAAATACACTAAATGCGCAATATTCGGGCTTTCAGTACACTCATTTATATTGCTCAAAATCAATTTTAAATGAGACCATATGATTCTACACATCAATTTTCATAAGAATCAGCATTATTCTTGATATGCATGAAAATACTCAAAATGCGCAATTTTCGGGCTTTCAGTACACTCATTTATATTGCTCAGAATCAATTTTGAATGAGAACATATGATTCTACACATGAATTTACATACGAATCAGCATTAATCTTGATATGCATGAAAACAAATTAATCCGCAATTTTCGGGCGTTCAGTACACTCATTAATATTGCTCAGAATCAATTTTAAATGAGACCATATGATTCTACACATCAATTTACATAAGAATCAGCATTAGTTTTGATATGCATGAAAATACAATAATCCTCAATTTTCGGGCTTTCAGTACACTCATTTATATTGCTCAAAATCAATTCTAAATGAAACAACATGATTCTACACATCAATTTACATAAGAATCAGCATTAATCTTGATATACATGAAAATACACTAAATGCGCAATTTTCTGGCTTTCAGTACACTCATTTATATTGCTCAGAATCAATTTTATATGAGACCATATGATTCTACACATCAATTTACATAAGAATCATCATTAATCTTGATATGCATGAAAATACAGTAAATGCGCAATTTTCGGGCTTTCAGTACACTCATTTATATTGCTCAAAAACATTTCTAAATGAGACCATATGAGTCTACACAACAGTTTACATAAGAATCTGCATTAATCTTGTTATGCATGAAAAGACACTAAATGCACAATATTCGGGATTTCAGTAAACTCATTTATATTGCTCAGAATCAATTTAAAATGAGACAGTATGACTCTACAAATGAATTTACATAAAAATCAGCATTAATCTTGATATGCATGAAAATACATTAATGCGAAATGTTCGGGCTTTCAGTACACTCATTTACATTGCTCAGAATCAATATTAAATGACACCATATGATTCTACACATCAATTTACATAAGAATCAGCATTAATCTTGATATGCATGAAAATACACTAAATGCGCAATTTTCGGGCTTTCAGTACACTCATTTATATTGCTCAAAATCATTTCCAAATGAGACCATATGATTCCATACATCAATTAAATATAAATGAGTGTACTGAAAGCCCGAAAATTGCGCATTTAGTGTATTTTCATGCATATCAAGATTAATGCTGATTCTTATGTAAATTGATGTGTAGAATCATATGGTCTCATTTAGAATTGATTCTGAGCAATATAAATGAGTGTACTGGAGGCCCGAAAATTGCGCATTTAGTGTATTTTCATGCATATCAAGATTAATGCTGATTCTTATGTAAATTGATGTGTAGAATCATATGGTGTCATTTAGAAATGATTTTGAGCAATATAAATGAGTGCACAGAAAGCCCGAAAATTGCGCACTTAGTGTATTTTCATGCATATCAAGATTAATGCTGATTCTTATGGAAATTGATGTGTAGAATCATATGATCTCATTTAAAATTGATTCTGAGCAATATAAATGAGTGTACTGAAAGCCCGAAAATTGGGCATTTTGTGTATTTTCATGCATATATTAAGATTAATGTTGATTCCTATGTAAATTGCGGTGTAGAATCATATTGTTTCATTCGAAATTGATTCTGAGAAATATTAATGAGTGTACTGAAAGCCCGAAAATTGCGGATTATTGTATTTTCATGCATATCAAGACTAATGCTGATACTTATATAAATTGATGTGTAGAAACATATGGTCTCATTTAAAATTGATTCTGAGCAATATTAATGAGTGTACTGAAAGCCCGAAAATTGCGCATTTAGTGTATTTTCATGCATATCATGATTAATGCTGATTCTCATGTAAATTGATGTATAGAATCACATGGTCTCATGTAGAAATTATTTTGAGTAATATATATGGGTGTACTGAAAGCCCGAAAATTGCGCATTTAGTATATTTTCATGCATATCAAGATTAATGCTGATTCGTAGGTAAATTGATGCGTAGAATCATAAGGTCTCATTTGAAATTGATTCTGAGCAATATAAATGAGTGTACTGAAAGCCCGAAAATTGCGCATTTAGTGTATTTTCATGCATATCAAGATTAATGCTGATTCTTATGTAAATTGATGTGTAGAATCATATGGTCTCATTTAAAATTGTTTCTGAGCAATATCAATGAGTATACTGAAAGCCCGACAATTGCGCATTTAGTGTATTTACATCATATTAAGATTAATGCTTATTCTTAGGTAATTTGATGTGTAGAATCCTATGGTCTCATTTCAAAATGATTTTGAGCAATATAAATTAGTGTACTGAAAGCCCGAAAATTGCGCATTTAGTGTATTTTCATGCATATCAAGATTAATGCTGATTCTTATGTAAATTGATGTGTAGAATCATATGGTGTAATTAAAATTTATTCTGAGCAATATAAATGAGTGTACTGAAAGCCCGAACATTGGGCATTAATGTATTTTCATGCATATCAATATTAGTGCTGATTGTTATATAAATTGATGTGTAGAATCATATGGTCTCCTTAAAAATCGATTCTGAGCAATATAAATGAGTGTACTGAAAGCCCGAAGATTGCGCAGTTAGTGTATTTCCATGCATATGAAGATTAATGCTGATTCTTATGTAAATTGATGTATAGAATCACATGGTCTCATGTAGAAATTATTTTGAGTAATATATATGGGTGTACTGAAAGCCCGAAAATTGCGCATTTAGTATATTTTCATGCATATCAAGATTAATGCTGATTTTTATGTAAATTGATGTGTAGAATCATATGGTCTAATTTAAAATTGATTCTGAGCAATATAAATGAGTGTACTGAAAGCCCACAAATTGCGCATTTAGTTTATTTTCATGCATAACAAGATTAATGCTGATTCTTATGTAAATTGATGTGTAGAATCTTATTGTTTCATTTAAAATTGATTTTGAGCAATATAAATGAGTGTACTGAAAGCCCGAACATTGCGCATTTAGTGTGTTTTCATGCATATCAAGACAAATGCTGATTCTTATGTAAATTGATGTGTAGAATCATATGGTCTCATTTAAAATTGAATCTGAGCAATATAAATGAGTGTACTGAAAGCCCGAAAATTGCGCATTTAGTGTATTTTCATGCATATCAAGATTAATGCTGATTCTTATGTAAATTGATGTGTAGAATCATATGGTCTCATGTAAAATTGATTCTGAGCAATATCAGTGAGTGTACTGAAAGCCCGAAAATTGCGCATTTAGTGTATTTTCAGCATATTAAGATTAATGCTGATTCTTAGGTAATTTGATATGTAGAACCCTATGGTCTCATTTAAAAATGATTTTGAGCAATACAAATGAGTGTACTGAAAGCCCGAAAATTGAGCATTAATGTATTTTCATGCATATCAAGATTAATGCTGATTCTTATGTAAATTGATGTGTAGAATCATATGGTGTCATTTAAAATTGATTCTGAGCAATATAGATGAGTGTACTGAAAGCCCGAACATTGCGCATTTAGTGTATTTTCATGCATATCAAGATTAATGCTGATTCTTATGTAAATTGATGTGTAGAATCATATGGTCTCATTCAGAAATGATTTTGAGCAATATAAATGAGTGTACTGAAAGCCCGAATATTGCGCATTTAGTGTATTTTCATGCATATGAAGAGTAATGCTGATTCATATGTAAATTGATGTGTAGAATCATATGGTCTCATTTAAAAATGATTTTGAGCAATATAAATGAGTGTACTGAAAGCTCCCGAATATTGCGCATTTAGTGTATTTTCATGCAAAACAACATTAATGCTGATTCTTATGTAATTGATGTGTAGAATCATATGGTCTCATTTAAAATTGATTCAGAGCAATATAAATGAGTGTACTGAAAACCCGAAAATTGAGCACTTAGTGTATTTTCATGCATATCAAGATTAATGCTGATTCTTATGTAAATTGATATGTAGCATCATATGGTCTCATTTAAAATTTATTCTTAGCAATATAAATGAGTGTACTGAAAGCCCGAATATTGCGCATGTAGTGTATTTTCATGCATATCAAGATTAATGCTGATTCATATGTAAATTGATGTGTGGAATCATACGGTCTCATTTCAAAAGGATTTTGAGCAATATAAATGAGTGTACTGAAAGCCCGAAAATTGCGCATTTAGTGTATTGTCATGCATATCAAGATTAATGCTGATTCTTATGTAAATTGATGTGTAGAATCATATGGACTCATTTGAAATTGATTCTGAGCAGGTTAAATGAGTGTACTGAAAGCCAGAAAATAGCGCATTTATTTTATTTTCATGCATATCAAGAATAATGCTGATTCTTATGTAAATTGATGTGTAGAATCATATGGTCTCATTTAAAATTGATCCTGATCAATATCAATGAGTTTACTGAAAGCCCGAAAATTGCGCATTTATTGTATTTTCATGCATATGAAGATTAATGCTGATTCTTATGTAAATTGATGTGTAGAATTATATGGTCTCATTTAAAATTGATTCTGAGCAATATAAATGAGTGTACTGAAAGCCCGAAAATTGCGGATTATTGTATTTTCATGCATATCAAGACTAATGATGATTCTTATGTAAATTGATGTGTAGAATCATATGGTCTCATTTAAAATTGATTCTGAGCAATATTAATTAGTCTACTGAAAGGCCGAAAATTTCGCATTTAGTGTATTTCATGCATATCAAGATTAATGCTGATTCTTATGTAAATTGATGTGTAGAATCATATGGTCTCATTTAAAATTGATTCTGAGCAATATAAATGAGTGTACTGAAAGCCCGAATATTGCGCATTTAGTGTATTTTCATGCATAACAAGATTAATGCTGATTCTTATGTAAATTGATGTGTAGAATCATATGGTCTCATTTTGAAATGATTTTGAGCAATATAAATGAGTGTACTGAAAGCCCGAAAATTGCGCATTTAGTGTATTTTCATGCATATCAAGATTAATGCTGATTCATATGTAAATTGATGTGCATAATCATATGGTCTCATTTAAAAATGATTTTGAGCAATATAAATGAGTGTACTGAAAGCCCGAATATTGCGCATTTAGTGTATTTTCACGCAAAACAAGATTAATGCTGATTCTTATGTAAATTGATGTGTAGAATCATATGGTCTCATTTAAAATTGCTTCTGAGCAATATAAATGAGTGTACTGGAAGCCCGAAAATTGAGCATTTAGTGTATTTTCATGCATATCAAGATTAATGCTGATTCATATGTAAATTGATGTGTGGAATCATACGGTCTCATTTAAAAATGATTTTGAGCAATATAAATGAGTGTACTGAAAGCCCGAAATGTGCGCATTTAGTGTATTGTCATGCATATCAAGATTAATGCTGATTGTTATATAAATTGATGTGTAGAATCATATGGTCTCATTTAAAATTGATTCTGAGCAGGTTAAATGAGTGTACTGAAAGCCAGCAAATAGCGCATTTATTTTATTTTCATGCATATTCAAGAATAATGCTGATTCTTATGTATAAATTGATGTGTAGAATCATATGGTCTCATTTAAAATTGATTCTGATCAATATCAATGAGTGTATTGAAAGCCCGAATATTGCGCATTTAGTGTATGTTCATGCATATCAAGATTAATGCTGATTCTTATGTAAATTGATGTGTAGAATCATATGGTCTCATTTGAAAATGATTCCGAGCAATATAAATGAGTGTACTGAAAGCCAGAAAATTGCGCATTTAGTGTATTTTCATGCATATCAAGATTAATGCTGATTCTTATGTAATTTTATGTGTAGAATCATATGGTCTCATTTAAAATTGATTCTGAGTAACATAAATGAGTGTACTGAAACCCCGAAAATTGCGCATTTTGTCTATTTTCAGGCATATCTAGATTAATGCTGATTCTTATGTAAATTGATGTGTAGAATCATACGGTCTCATTTAGAACTTATTTTGAGCAATATAAATGAGTTTACTGAAAGCCCGAAAATTGCGCATTTAGTGTATTGTCAGCATATTAAGATTAATGCTGATTCTTAAGTAAAATGATGTGTAGAATCATATGGTGTCATTTAAAAATTGTTTTGTGCAATATAAATGAGTGTACTGAAAGCCCGAAAATTGCGCATTTAGTGCATTTTCATGCATATCAAGATTAATGCTGATTCTTATGTAAATTGATGTGTAGAATCATATGGTGTCATTTAAAATTGATTCTGAGCAATATAAATGAGTGTACTGAAATCCCGAACATTGCGCATTTTGTGTATATTCATGCATATCGAGAATAATGCTGATTCATATGTAAATTGATGTGTAGTATCATACGGTCTCATTTAAAAATGATTTTGAGCAATATAAATGAGTGTACTGAAAGCCGAAAATTGCGCATTTAGTGTATTGTCATGCATATCAAGATTAATGCTGATTCTTATGTAAATTGATGTGTAGAATCATATGGTCTCATTTAAAATTGATTCTGAGCAGTATAAATGAGTGTACTGAAAGCCCGAAAATAGCTCATTTAGTGTATTTTAATGCATAACAAAATTAATTCTGATTCTTATGTATATTGATGTGTAGAATCATATGATCTCATTTAAAATTGATTCTGAGCAATATAAATAAGTGTACTGAAAGCCCGAAAATTGCGCATTTAGTGTATTTTCATGCATAACCACATTAATGCTGATTCTTATGTAAATTGCTGTGTAGAGTCATATGGTCTCATTTAGAAATGAATTTATGCAATATAAATGAGTGTACTGAAAGCCCGAAAATTGGGCATTTAATGTATTTTCATGCATATGAAGATTAATGCTGATTCTTATGTAAATTGATGTGTAGAATCATATGGTCTCATTTAAAATTGATTCTGAGCAATATAAATGAGTGTACTGAAAGCCCGAAAATTGTGCATTTAGTGTATTTTCATGCATAACAAGATTAATGCTGATTCTTATGTAAATTGATGTGTAGAATCATATGGTCTCATTTAGAAATGATTTTGATCAATATAAATGAGTGTACTGAAATAAATCCCGAAAATTGCGCATTTAGTGCATTTCATGCATATCAAGATTAATGCTGATTCTTATGTATATTGAAGTGTAGAATAATATGGACTCATTTAAAATTGATTCTGAACAATATAAATGAATGTACTGAAAGCCAGAAATTGCGCATTTAGTGTATTTTCATGCATATCAAGATTAATGCTGATTCATATGTAAACTGATGTGTAGAATCATATGGTCTCATTTGAAATTGATTCTGAGCAGTATAAATGAGTGTACTGAAAGCCCGAAAATAGCGCATTTAGTGTATTTTAATGCATATCAAAATTAATTCTGATTCTTATGTATATTGATGTGTAGAATCATATGATCTCATTTAAAATTGATTCTGAGCAATATAAATGAGTGTACTGAAAGCCCGAAAATTGCGCATTTAGTGTATTTTCATGCATAACCAGAATAATGCTGATTCTGATGTAAATTGCTGTGTAGAATCATATGGTCTCATCTAGAAATGAATTAATGCAATATAAATGAGTGTACTGAAAGCCCGAAAATTGGGCATTTAGTGTATTTTCATGCATATGAAGATCAATGCTGATTCTTATGTAAATTGATGTGTAGAATCATATGGTCACATATAAAATTGATTCTGAGCAATATAAATGAGTGTACTGAAAGCCCGAAAATTGCGCATTCAGTGTATTTTCATGCATATCAAGATTAATTAAGATTCTTATATAAATTGATGTGTAGAATCATATGGTCTCATTTAAAATTGATTCTGAGCACTATAAATGAGTTAACTGAAAGCCCGAATATTGCGCATTTAGTGTGATTTCATGCATATGAAGATTAATGCTGATTCTTATGTAAATTGATGTCCAGAATCATATGGTCTCATTTAAAATCGATTCTGAGCAATATAAATGAGTGTACTGAAAGCCCGACAATTGCGCATTTAGTGTATTTTCATGCATAACAAGATTAATGCTGATTTTTATGTAAATTGATGTGTAGAATCACATGGTCGCATTTAGAAATGGTTTTGAGCAATATAAATGAGTGTACTGAAAGCCCGAATAATCCGCATTTATTGTATTTTCATGCATATCAAGATTAATGCTGATTCTTATGTAAATTGATGTGTAGAATCATATTGTTTTATTTAAAATTGATTTTGAGCCATAAAAATGAGTGTACTGTAAGTCCGAATATTGCGCATTTAGTGTATTTTCATGCATATCAATATTAATGCAGATTCTTATGTAAATTGACATGTAGAATCATATGGTCTCATTTAAAATTTATTCTGTGCAATATTAATGAGTGTACAGAAAGCCCGAAAATTGCGCATTTAGTGTATTTTCATGCATATCAAGATTAATGCTGATTCTTATGTATATTGATGTGTAGAATCATATGGTCTCATTTAAAATTGATTCTGAGCAATATAAATGAATGTACTGAAAGCCAGAATATTGCGCATTTAGTGTATTTTCATGCATATCAAGATTAATGCTGATTCTTATGTAAATTGATGTGTAGAATCATATGGTCTCATTTAAAATTGATTCTGAGCAATATAAATAGGTGTACTGAAAGACCGAAAATTGCGCATTTAGTGTATTTTCATGCATCACAAGAATAATGCTGATTCTTATGTAAATTGATGTGTAGAATCATATGGTCTAATTTAGAAATGATTTTGAGCAATATAAATGAATGTACTGAAAGCCCGAATATTGCGCATTTAGTGCATTTTCATGCATATCAAGATTAATGCAGATTCTTATGTAAATTGATATGTAGAAGAATCATATGGTCTCATTTAAAATTGATTCTGAGCAATATAAATGAGTGTACTGAAAGTCCCGAAAATCGCATTTAGTGTATTTTCCTGCATATCAAGAATAATGCTGATTCTTATGTAAATTGATGTGTAGAATCATATGGTGTCATTTAAAATTGATTCTGAGCCATATAAATGAGTGTACTGAAAGCTAGAATATTGCGCATTTAGTATATTTTCATGCATATCAAGATTAATGCTGATTCTTATGTATATTGATGTGTAGAATCATATGGTCTCATTTAAAATTGATTCTTGGCAATATAAATGAATGTACTGAAAGCCAGAATATTGCGCATTTAGTGTATTTTCATCCATATCAAGATTAATGCTGATTCTCATGTAAATTGATGTGCAGAATCATATCGTCTCATTTAAAATTGATTCTGAGCAATATAAATGAGTGTACTGAAAGCCCGAAAATGTCGCATTTAGTGTATTTTCATGCATAACAAGAATAACGCTGATTCTTATGTAAATTGATGTGGAGAATCATATGGTCTCATTTGGAAATGATTTTGAGCAATATAAATGATTGTACTGAAAGCCCGAAAATGGAGCATTTAATGTATTTTCATGCATATCAAGATCAATGCTGATTCTTATGTAAATTGATGTGCAGAATCATATGGCCTCATTTAAAATTGATTCTGAGCAATATAAATGAGTGTACTGAAAGCCCGACAATTGCGCATTTAGTGTATTTTCATGCATATCAAGATTAATGCAGATTCTTATGTAAATTGATATGTAGAATCATATGGTCTCATTTAAAATTGATTCTGAGCAATATAAATGAATGTACTGAAAGCCCGAAAATGCATTTAGTGTATTTTCATGCATATCAAGAATAATGCTGATTCTTATGTAAATTGATGTGTAGAATATCTCATTTAAAATTGATTTTGAGCCATATAAATGAGTGTACTGAAAGCTAGAATATTGCGCATTTAGTATATTTTCATGCATATCAAGATTAATGCTGATTCTTATGTATATTGAAGTGTAGAATCATATGGTCTCATTTAAAAATGATTTTGAGCAATATAAATGAGTGTACTGAAAGCCCGAAAATTTTGCATTTAGTGTGTATTCATGCATATCAACATTAATGCTGATTTTTATGTAAATTGATGTAGAATCATATGGTTTCATTTAAAATTGATTCTGAGCAATATAAATGAGTGCACTGAAAGCCCGAAAATTGCGCATTAATGTATTTTCATGCATAACAAGATTAATGCTGATTCTTATGTAAATTGATGTATAGAATCATATATTCTCATTTATAAATGATTTTGAGCAATATAAATTAGTGTGCTGAAAGCCCGAATATTGCGCATTAATGTCTTTTCATGCATATCAAGATTAATGCTGATTCTTATGTAAATTGGTGGGTAGAATCATATGGTCTCATTTAAAATTGATTCTGAGCAATATCAATGAGTGCACTGGAAACCCGAAAATTGCGCATTTAGTGTCTTTTCATGCATATCAAGATTAAAGCTTATTCTTATGTAAATTGATGTGTAGAATCATATGGTCTCATTTTAAAATGATTGTGAGCAATATAAATGAGTGTACTGATAGCGCGAAAATTGTGCATTAATGTTTTTTCATGCATATCAACATTAATGCTGATTCTTATGTAAATTGATGTGTAGAATCATATGGTCTCACTTAAAATTGATTCTGAGCAAAATAAATGAGTGTACTGAAAGCCCGAAAATTGCGCATATAGTGTATTTTCATGCACATCAAGATTAATGCTGTTTCTTAGGTAAATTGATGTGTAGAATCATATGGTATCATTGGAAAATTATTTTGAGCAATACAAATGACTAATATTGCTCAGAATCAATTTTAAAGGAGACCATATGATTCTACACATTAATGTACATATGAATCAGCAATAATCTTGATATGCATGAAAATACACTAAATGCGCAATATTCGGGCTCTCAGTACACTCCTTGATATGGCTCAGAAGCAATTCTCAATGAGACCATATGATTCTACACATCAATTTACATATGAATCAGCATTAATCTTGATATGCATGAAAATACACTAAATGCGCAAGATTCAGGTTTTCAGTACACTCATTTATATTGCTCAGAATCAATTTTAAATGAGACCATATGATTCTACACAAAAATTTACATAAGAATCCGCATTAATGTTGATATGCATGAGAATACATTAAATGCGGAAATTTCGGGCTTTCAGTACACTCATTTATATTGCTCAGATTCAATTTTAAATGAGACCATATGATTCTACACATCAATTTACATAAGAATAGGCATTAATCTGGATATGCATGAAAATAGACTAAATGCGCAATTTTCGGGCTTTCTGTGCACTCATTTATATTGCTCAAATTCATTTCTAAATGAGACCATATGATTCTACACATCAATTTACATAAGAATCAGCATTAATCTTGATATGCATGAAAATACACTAAATGCGCAATTTTCGGGCTTTCAGTATAATCATTTATATAGCTCACAATCAATTCTAAATGAGACCATATGATTCTACACATCAATTTACATATGAAGCAGCATTAATCTTGATATGCATGAAAATACACTAAATGCGCAATTTTCGGGCTTTCAGTGCACTCATTTATATTGCTCAAAATCATTTCTAAATGAGAACATATGATTCTACACATCAATTTACATATGAATCAGCATTAATCTTCTTATGCATGAAAATACACTAAATGCGCAATATTCCGGATTTCAGTACACTCATTTATATGGCTCAGAATCAATTTTAAATGAGACCATATGATTCTATACATCAATTTACTTAAGGATCAGCATTGATCTTGATATGCATGAAAATACACTAAATGCGCAATTTTCGGGCTTTCAGTACACTCATTTATATTGCTCAAAATCATTTCAAATTAGACCATATGATTCTACACATCAATTTACAAAAGTGTCAGCATTAATCTTGTCATGCATGAAAATACACTAAATGCGCAATTTTCGGGCTTTCAGTACACTCATTTATATTGCTCAGAATCAATTTTAAATGAGACCATATGATTCTACACATCAATTTACATAAGAATCAGCATTAATCTTGATATGCATGAAAATACACTAAATGCGCTATTTTCTGGCTTTCAGTACATTCATTTATATTGCTCAGAATCAATTTTAAATGAGACCGTATGATTCTACACATCAATTTACATAAGAATCAGTTTTAATCTGGATATGCATGAAAAGGCACTAAATGCGCAATTTTCGAGCTTTCAGTACACTCATTTATATTGCTCAGAATCAATTTTAAATGAGACCATATGATTCTACACATCAATTTCCATAAGAATCAGCATTAATCTTGATATGCATGAAAATACACTAAGTGCGCAATTTTCGGGCTTTCTGTGCACTCATTTATATTGCTCAAAATCATTTCAAAATGAGACCATATGATTCTACAAATCAATTTACATAAGAATCAGCATTAATCTTGTTATGCATGAAAATACACTAAATGCGAAATTTTCGGGCTTTCAGTACACTCATTTATATTGCTCAGAATCAATTTTAAATGAGACCATATGATTCTACACATCAATTTACATAAGAATCAGCATTAATCTTGATATGCATGAATATACACTAAATGCGCAATTTTCGGGCTTTCAGTACACTCATTTATATTGCTCAAAATCCTTTGTAAATGAGAACATATAATTCTACACATCAATTTACATATGAATCAGCATTAATCTTGTTATGCATGAAAATACACTAAATGCGCAATATTCGGGATTTCAGTACACTCATTTATATGGCTCAGAATCATTTTAAATGAGACCATATAATTCTATACATCTATTTACTTAAGAATCAGCATTGATCTTGATATGCATGAAAATACACTAAATGCGCAATATTCGGGCTTTCAGTACTTTCATTTATATTGCTCAGAATCAATTTTAAATGAGACCATATGATTCTACACATCAATATACATAAGAATCAGCATTAATTTTGATATGCATGAAAATACACTAAATGCGCTATATTCTGGCTTTCAGTACACTCATTTATACTGCTCAGAATCAACTTTAAATGAGACCATATTATTCTACACATCAATTTACATTAGAATCAGCATTAATCTTGATATGCATGAAAATACACTAAATGCTCAATTTTCGGGCTTACAGTACACTCATTTATATTGATCAGAATCAATTTTAAATGAGACCATATGATTCTACACATCAATTTACATAAGAATCAGCATTAATCTTGATATGCATGAAAATACACTTAATGCGCAATATTCCAGCTCTCAGTACACTAATTTATATTGCTCAGAATCAACTTAAAATGAGACCGTATGATTCTACACATCAATTTACATAAGAATCAGCATTGATCTTGATATGCATGAAAATACTCTAAATGCGCAATTTTCGGGCTTTCAGTACACTCATTTTTATTGCGCAAAATCATTTCTAACTGAGGACATATGATTCTACACATCAATTTATATAAGAATCTGCATCAATCTTGTTATGCATGATAATACACTAAATGTGCAATTTTTGGGCTTTCAGTACACTCATTTATATTGCTCAGAACCAATTTTAAATGAGACCATACGATTCTACACACCAATTTACATAAGAATCAGCATTGATCTTGATATGCATGAAAATACACTAAATGCGCAATTTTCGGGCTTTCAGTAGACTCATTTATATTGCTCAGAATCAATTTTAAATGAGACCATATGATTCTACACATCCATTTACATAAGAATCCGCATTAATCTTGATATGCATGAAAATACATTAAATGCGGAAATTTCGGACTTTCAGTACATTCCTTTATATTGCTCAGATTCAATTTGAAATGAGTCCATATGATTCTACACATCAATTTACATAAGAATCACCATTAATCTTGATATGCATGAAAATACACTAAATGCGCAATTTTCGGGCTTTCAGTATACTCATTTATATGGCTCACAATCAATTCTAAATGAGACCATATGATTCTACACATCAATTTACATAAGTATCAGCATTAATCTTGATATGCATGAAAATACACAAAATGCGCAATTTTCGGGCTTTCAGTACACTCATTGATATTGCTCAAAATCAATTCTAAATGAGAACATATGATTCTACACATCAATTTACATATGAATCAGCATTAATCTTGTTATGCATGAAAATACACTAAATGCGCAATATTCGGGATTTCAGTACACACATTTATATGGCTCAGAATCAATTTTAAATGAGACCATATGATTCTACACATCAATTTACATAAGAATCAGGATTAATCTTGATATGCATGAAAATACACTAAATGCGCAATATTCGGGCTTTCAGTACACTCCTTGATATGGCTCAGAATCAATTTTCAAAGAGATCCATATGATTCTACACATCAATTTACATAAGATTCAGCATTAATTTTGATATGCATGAAAATACACTAAATGCGCAATTTTCGGGCTTTCAGTAGACTCATTTATATTGCTCAGATTCAATTTGAAATGAGACCAAACGATTCTACACATCAATGTACATAAGAATCAGCATTAATCTTGATATGCATGAAAATACACTAAATGCGCAATTTTCGGGCTTTCAGTATACTCATTTATACTGCTCAGAATCAATTTTAAATGAGACCATATGATTCAACACACCAATTTACATAAGAATCAGCATTGATCTTGATATGCATGAAAATACACTAAATGCGCAATTTTCGGGCTTTCAGTACACTCATTTATATTGCTCAGATTCAATTTTAAATGAGACCAAACGATTCTACACATCAATGTACATAAGAATCAGCATTAATCTTGATATGCATGAAAATACACTAAATGCGCAATTTTCGGGCTTTTCAGTATACTCATTTATATTGCTCAGCATCAATTTTAAATGAGACCATATGATTCTACACATCAATTTACATAAGAATCAGCATTAATCTTGATATGCATGAAAATACACTAAATGCGCAATTTTCGGGCTTTCAGTACTTTCATTTATATTGCTCAGAATCAATTTTAAATGAGATCATATGATTCTCCACATCAATATACATAAGAATCAGCATTAATCTTGATATGCATGAAAATACACTAAATGCGCTATATTCTGGCTTTCAGTACACTCATTTATACTGCTCAGAATCAATTTTAAATGAGACCATATGATTCTACACACCAATTTACATAAGAATCAGCATTGATCTTGATATGCATGAAAATACACTAAATGCGCAATTTTCGGGCTTTCAGTACACTCATTTTTATTGCGCAAAATCATTTCTAACTGAGGACATATGATTCTACACATCAATTTACATAAGATTCATTATTAATTTTGATATGCATGAAAATACACTAAATGGGCAATTTTTGGGCTATCAGTACACTCATTTATATTGCTCAGAACCAATTTTAAATGAGACCATATGATTCTACACACCAATTTACATAAGAATCAGCATTGATCTTGATATGCATGAAAATACAATAAATGCGTAATTTTCGGGCTTTCAGTAGACTCATTTATATTGCTCAGAATCAATTTTAAATGAGACCATATGATTCTACACATCCATTTACATAAGAATCCGCATTAATCTTGATATGCATGAAAATACATTAAATGCGGAAATTTTGGGCTTTCAGTAGACTCATTTATATTGCTCAGATTCAATTTGAAATGAGACCATATGATTCTACACATCAATTTACATAAGAATCAGCATTAATCTTGATAGGCATGAAAATACACTAAATGCGCAATTTTCGGGCTTTCAGTATACTCATTTATATTGCTCACAATCAATTCTAAATGAGACCATATGATTCTACACATCAATTTACATAAGTATCAGCATTAATCTTGATATGCATGAAAATACAATAAATGCGCAATTTTCGGGCGTTCAGTACACTCATTGATATTGCTCAAAATCAATTCTAAATGAGAACATATGATTCTACACATCAATTTACATATGAATCAGCATTAATCTTGTTATGCATGAAAATACACTAAATGCGCAATATTCGGGATTTCAGTACACTCCTTGATATGGCTCAGAATCAATTTTCAAATAGACCATATGATTCTACACATCAATTTACATAAGATTCAGCATTAATTTTGATATGCATGAAAATACAATAAATGCGCAATTTTCGGGCTTTCAGTACACTCATTTATATTGCTCAAATTCATTTCTAAATGAGAACATATGATTCTACACATCAATTTACTTAAGAATCAGCATTAATCTTGTTATGCATGAAAATACACTAAATTGGGCAATTTTGGGCTTTCAGCACACACATTTATACTGCTCAGAATCAATTTTAAATGAGACCATATGATTCTACACACCAATTTACATAAGAATGAGCATTGATCTTGATATGCATGAAAATACACTAAATGCGCAATTTTCGGGCTTTCAGTACACTCATTTATATTGCTCAGATTCAATTTTAAATGAGACCAAACGGTTCTACACATCAATGTACATAAGAATCAGCATTAATCTTGATATGCATGAAAATACACTAAATGCGCAATTTTCGGGCTTTCAGTACACTCATTTATAATGCTCAAAATCATTTGTAAATGAGAACATATGATTCTACACCTCAATTTACATATGAATCAGCATTAATCTTGATATGCATGAAAATACACTAAATGCGCTATATTCTGGTTTTCAGTACACGCATTTATACTGCTCAGAATCAATTTTAAATGAGACCATATGATTCTACACATCAATTTACATAAGAATCAGCATTGATCTTGATATGCATGAAAATACACTAAATGCGCAATTTTCGGGCTTTCAGTACACTCATTTATATTGATCAGAATCAATTTTAAATGAGACCATATCATGCTACACATCCATTTACATAAGAATCCGCATTAATCTTGATATGCATGAAAAGAACACTAAATGCGCAATTTTCGAGCTTTCAGTACACTCATTTATATTGCTCAGAATCAATTTTAAATGAGACCATATGATTCTACACATCAATTTCCATAAGAATCAGCATTAATCTTGATATGCATGAAAATACACTAAATGCGCAATTTTCTGGCTTTCTGTGCACTCATTGATATTGCTCAAAATCATTTCTATATGAGACCATATGATTCTACACATCAATTTACATAAGAATCAGCATTAATCTTGATATGCATGAAAATACACTAAATGCGCAATTTTCGGGCTTTCAGTACACTCATTTATATTGCTCAGAATCAATTTTAAATGAGACCATATGATTCTACACATCAATTTACATAAGAATCAGCATTAATCTTGATATGCATGAAAATACACTAAATGCGCAATTTTCGGGCTTTCAGTTCACTCATTTATATTGCTCAAAATCATTTCTAAATGAGAACATATGATTCTACACATCAATTTACATATGAATCAGCATTAATCTTGTTATGCATGAAAATACACTAAATGCGCAATATTCGGGCTTTCAGTACACTCATTTATATTGCGCAAAATCATTTCTAACTGAGGACATATGATTCTACACATCAATTTACATAAGAATCAGCATCAATCTTGTTATGCATGAAAATACACTAAATGCGCAATTTTCGGGCTTTCAGTACACTCATTTATATTGCACAGAACCAATTTTAAATGAGACCATATGATTCTATACATCAATTTACTTAAGAATCAGCATTGATCTTGATATGCATGAAAATACACTAAATGCGCAATTTTCGGGCTTTCAGTACACTCATTTATATTGCTCAGATTCAATTTTAAATGATACCAAACGATTCTACACATCAATGTACATAAGAATCAGCATTAATCTTGATATGCATGAAAATACACTAAATGCGCAATATTCGGACTTTCAGTACACTCATTTATGTTGCTCAAAACATTTCTAAATGAGACAATATGATTCTACACATCAATTTACATAAGAATCAGCATTAATCTTGATATGCATGAAAATACACTAAATGCGCAATTTTCGGGCTTTCAGTACACTCATTTATATTGCTCAAAATCATTTTGAAATGAGACCATAGGATTCTACACATCAAATTACCTAAGAATAAGCATTAATCTTAATATGCTGTAAATACACTAAATGCGCAATTTTCGGGCTTTCAGTACACTCATTTATATTGCTCAAAAGCATTTCAAATTAGACCATATGATTCTACACATCAATTTACATAAGAGTCAGCATTAATCTTGTCATGCATGAAAATACACTAAATGCGCAATTTTCGGGCTTTCAGTACACTCATTTTTATTGCTCAGAATCAATTTGAAATAAGACCATATGATTCTACACATCAATTTACATAAGAATCAGCATTAATCTTGATATGCATGAAATTACACTAAATGCGCAATTTTCTGGCTTTCAGTACATTCATTTATATTGCTCAGAATCAATTTTAAATGAGATCATATGATTCTACACATCAATTTACATAAGAATCAGTTTTAATCTTGATATGCATGAAAAGACACTAAATGCGCAATTTTCGAGCTTTCAGTACACTCATTTATATTGCTCAGAATCAATTTTAAATGAGACCATATGATTCTACACATCAATTTCCATAAGAATCAGCATTAATCTTGATATGCATGAAAATACACTAAATGCGCAATTTTCTGGCTTTCTGTGCACTCATTGATATTGCTCAAAATCATTTCTATATGAGACCATATGATTCTACACATCAATTTACATAAGAATCAGCATTAATCTTGATATGCATGAAAATACACTAAATGCGCAATTTTCGGGCTTTCAGTACACTCATTTATATTGCTCAGAATCAATTTTAAATGAGACCATATGATTCTACACATCAATTTACATAAGAATCAGCATTAATCTTGATATGCATGAAAATACACTAAATGCGCAATTTTCGGGCTTTCAGTTCACTCATTTATATTGCTCAAAATCATTTCTAAATGAGAACATATGATTCTACACATCAATTTACATATGAATCAGCATTAATCTTGTTATGCATGAAAATACACTAAATGCGCAATATTCGGGCTTTCAGTACACTCATTTATATTGCGCAAAATCATTTCTAACTGAGGACATATGATTCTACACATCAATTTACATAAGAATCAGCATCAATCTTGTTATGCATGAAAATACACTAAATGGGCAATTTTTGGGCTTTCAGTACACTCATTTATATTGCACAGAAGCAATTTTAAATGAGACCATATGATTCTACACACCAATTTACATAAGAATCAGCATTGATCTTGATACGCATGAAAATACACTAAATGCGCAATTTTCGGGCTTTCAGTAGACTCATTTATATTGCTCAGAATCAATTGTAAATGAGACCATATGATTCTACACATCCATGTACATAAGAATCCGCATTAATCTTGATATGCATGAAAATACATTAAATGCGGAAATTTCGGGCTTTCAGTACACTCATTTATACTGCTCAGATTCAATTTGAAATGAGACCATATGATTCTACACATCAATTTACATAAGAATCAGTTTTAATCTTGATATGCATGAAAATACTCTAAATGCGCAATTTTCGAGCTTTCAGTACACTCATTTATATTGCTCAGAATCAATTTTAAATGAGACCATATGATTCTACACATCAATTTCCATAAGAATCAGCATTAATCTTGATATGCATGAAAATACTCTAAATGCGCAATTTTCGGGCTTTCTGTGCACTCATTTATATTGCTCAAAATCATTTCTAAATGAGACCATATGATTCTACACATCAATTTACATAAGAATCAGCATTAATCTTGATATGCATGAAAATACACTAAATGCGCAATTTTCGGGCTTTCAGTATACTCATTTATATTGCTCACAATCAATTCTGAATGAGACCATATGATTCTACACATCAATTTACATAAGAATCAGCATTAATCTTGATATGCATGAAAATACACTAAATGCGCAATTTTCGGGCTTTCAGTACATTCATTTATATTGCTCAAAATCATTTCTAAATGAGAATATATGATTCTACACATCAATTTACATATGAATCAGCATTAATCTTGTTATGCATGAAAATACACTAAATGCGCAATTTTCGGGCTTTCTGTGCACTCATTTATATTGCTCAAAATCATTTCTAAATGAGACCATATGATTCTACACATCAATTTACATAAGAATCAGCATTAATCTTGATATGCATGAAAATACACTAAATGCGCAATTTTCGGGCTTTCAGTATACTCATTTATATTGTTCACAATCAATTCTAAATGAGACCATATGATTCTACACATCAATTTACATAAGAATCGGCATTAATCTTGATATGCATGAAAATGCACTAAATGCGCAATTTTCGGGCTTTCAGTACACTCATTTATATTGCTCAAAATCATTTCTAAATGAGAACATATGATTCTACACATGAATTTACATATGAATCAGCATTAATCTTGTTATGCATGAAAATACACTAAATGCGCAATTTTTGGGATTTCAGTACACTCATTTATATGGCTCAGAATCAATTTTAAATGAGACCATATGATTCTACACATCAATTTACATAAGAATCAGGATTAATCTTGATATGCATGAAAACACACTAAATGGGCAATATTCGGGTTTCAGTACACTCCTTGATATGTCTCAGAATCAATTTTCAAAGAGACCATATGATTCTACACATCAATTTACATAAGATTCATTATTAATTTTGATATGCATGAAAATACACTAAATGCGCAATTTTCAGACTTTCAGTACACTCATTTATATTGCTCAAATTCATTTCTAAATGAGAACATATGATTCTACACATCACTTTACATATGAATCAGCATTCATCTTGTTATGCATGAAAATACACTAAATGGGCAATTTTTGGGCTTTCAGCACACTCATTTATACTGCTCAGAGTCATTTTTAAATGAGACCATATGATTCTACACACCAATTTACATAAGAATCAGCATTGATCTTGATATGCATGAAAATACACTAAATGCGCAATTTTCGGGCTTTCAGTACACTCATTTATATTGCTCAGATTCAATTTTAAATGAGACCAAACGATTCTACACATCAATTTACATATGAATCAGCATTAATCTTGTTATGCATGAAAATACACTAAATGCGCAATTTTCGGGCTTTCTGTGCACTCATTTATATTGCTCAAAATCAATTCTAAATGAGACCATATGATTCTACACATCAATTTACATAAGAATCAGCATTAATCTTGATATGCATGAAAATACACTAAATGCGCAATTTTCGGGCTTTTCAGTATACTCATTTATATTGTTCACAATCAATTCTAAATGAGACCATATGATTCTACACATCAATTTACATAAGAATCAGCATTAATCTTGATATGCATGAAAATGCACTAAATGCGCAATTTTCGGGCTTTCAGTACACTCATTTATATTGCTCAAAACCATTTCTAAATGAGAACATATGATTCTACACATCAATTTACATATGAATCAGCATTAATCTTGTTATGCATGAAAATACACTAAATGCGCAATTTTTGGGATTTCAGTACACTCATTTATATGGCTCAGAATCAATTTTAAATGAGACCATATGATTCTACACATCAATTTACATAAGAATCAGGATTAATCTTGATATGCATGAAAACACACTAAATGGGCAATATTCGGGCTTTCAGTACACTCCTTGATATGGCTCAGAATCAATTGTCAAAGAGACCATATGATTCTACACATCAATTTACATAAGATTCATTATTAATTTTGATATGCATGAAAATACACTAAATGCGCAATTTTCAGACTTTCAGTACACTCATTTATATTGCTCAAATTCATTTCTAAATGAGAACATATGATTCTACACATCAATTTACATATGAATCAGCATTCATGTTGTTATGCATGAAAATACACTAAATGGGCAATTTTTGGGCTTTCAGCACACTCATTTATACTGCTCAGAGTCAATTTTAAATGAGACCATATGATTCTACACACCAATTTACATAAGAATCAGCATTGATCTTGATATGCATGAAAATACACTAAATGCGCAATTTTCGGTCTTTCAGTACACTCATTTATACTGCTCAGAATCAATTCTAAATGAGACCATATGATTCTACACATCAATTTACATAAGAATCAGCATTAATCTTGATATGCATGAAAATAGAGTAAATGCGCAATTTTCGGGCTTTCAGTACACTCATTTATATTGCTC
>JBBBDQ010001819.1:0-5000 GCA_037127315.1 Ascarosepion bandense
CCACGAAATAGGGGATCATTTTATATATTGATTATAATATGAAATTGATCCCTAATTTTATATCCACATAATTACTTATAAACAGTTGGTATATATATTCTCCTTCTATGTGCCTTGTCTTTTCAGGACGTAGGCGATCATGGCCTTCCACGTCTCCCTATCCCTGGTGTCTCTTAGCACGCTTTCTCCTGTTACACCACACAACCCACATCCTGTTATCTACCTGCTCAGGCCCTTCAGATGTGTTATCCGTCGCTTTTTCCCTCTATCTGGCCTGTTAGTATCAGGTTCTCCAAGACCTCCTTCCTCATTGCATGTCCCAGGAACTTCAGTTATCTCTTCCTGATACTCACTATTAATTTTCTTTTAGTTGCCATTCTTTCCAACACCTCATCATTGCTCACATTCTCGATCCGTGATATCCACAGCATCCTTCTGTAGCACCACATTTCAGTTGCTACAATTTTTTTCTTCATCTTCGATGATATTGTCCAACATTCACTGCCGTAATGAAGAACTGACATCACATAGCAATCTAGCATTCTCTTCTTTGTTTCTAGTGAACGTTTCCTGCGTGTTAGTACTTTACTCAACTTCTGGAATGCTTCCTTCGCCTTGCCAATTCTCCTTCGGATCTCTGTGTCGCACTTTCTATCTCTAGTTAGAACACTTCCCAGGTATTTAAATTTGTTGTACTTGCTTGATTCTAGTTTGCCCCACCTGTATTTGGCATTTTGGGTTGTTCTATTTGCTGATGACAATACATTAGGTTTTCTTGCAGTTTATTTGTAGTCCTTTTTGTCACTCTCTTCAGCTACCTTCTGTAGGAGCTCTTGTAGTTTCCTTTCCGTGTCTGCATTCAGCATTTATCATCTGCGTACCTAATGTTGTTTAACTTGTGGCTTCCGTTTACAAATCCTGGCATATCATCTAGGGTCCTCGAAATAATCTCGTTGAACAGATCCGGTGAAAAGACATATTCTTGTCTTACGCCTCTTTTCTATCTTTGTAAATCTGCTGAATTCGTTACCTGTCCGTATGCAGGCAGTTTGGAGATTCTTAATTCTTCTTATGTATTATCCAAAAATGTCGAAGCTGCTGCTCGATACAGCCATACTAATGAAAGATATAAATATTTATCTTATGCGGTTAAAATAGTGCAGTTTTGTATTAGGGCGTGAAAATTAACAAGCCATTTCTTGCCCACGTTAACAATACCGGTTAATGGCTCAGGTACAGATGCAGAGAAAATGAGTGTAGTGATATCGGGGTACGTCACTTTTTGCCTTGAAAATCAGCGTTAGAAAAATTTGGTCTTTTACGGGTGGACCAATCATCGCAACAATCTCAACCACTAAACAATCCTGATTCACTTTTATTTATTTTTTTACTAGCGATTATTATTATTATTTTCTCATCAAGAAAAAAGGAAATACAAAAAAATAGTCACGTGACTCTTTTCGTCCTCCAAATACTTTCATTTGGTAGCGCTGTCAAAACAAACCTTCCCGTCATTCCTTGCAGAAAAGGAGGCAGCTAATTTAACGTACTGCTAGCTATCAAAAGACAATGATTAAAGCTGGCGAACCATTTTTTCCCCCTTTCTACTTTTGTCTGCCATTCCTACAGCGATTTTTGTTTCTCTTCAAGAGCCGATTCCATTAAGCGAATTTGTTTCGCTCTCTTTCTCGGACGAAGGTGGTTCTTTACGGCACAGAAGTCACAATACGACGCCTTCCTCCATCGGTAGCGCGCATTAGTGTTGTCTTTGTCGCGCCTTTCATTCCTCCAATATTACTTTACTAAAATATCCCGGATACTAGTCACGTGGCCCAATGCTTGCTATTATTCCTTCCTTTTTGTTTTGCAAGACATCTTCTCTTCCATTAGTAAATTGTATTACTCCTGAAATACAATAAGGACATTAAATATTGACGCTGACTTAATTAATCTAAAATCTAACCTATGATTCGAGATTTTGTTCTTTATTTTAGCGATTTCTCAACCGGAGCGCCCGGGCACCCTACTGCGCCCTGAAAGGTGCCCAGGTGCGCCTGCCTAGATTAATTTGTGAATTATTTTTATAATAAATAAATCTTTATTTTTTAAAAAACTAAAAACACCAAGCACATCGGTTCTATTTCTAAACCAAGTGTTTGCCATTTCATATCTTAAACTGGATGTTGAATTCCTTAATCTTTAAGAAATAGATAATCCTTTCTCTTTTCCATTCCTCAATAAATTTAAATTACTCATTATCGGCTTCTCTAAAACATAAGTAGCACATTATCATAATCTCTTTAAATGAAAAATATACCGCTAATCTTCTTTGGGGATGTTAAACCAAAAATGACGGCTATTAAAGAAAGTTTTCTTTTTGTGAAGATTTTGTCATTTGATACCGAAATTTGTTTATAAATGGAATCTTATCTGTGTGTGTATGTGTGCGTGTGTGTGTGCGTTACCTGTAGACACCGAAACGCCTGAACCGATTTTCTTGAAAATTTACACAGTTGTACTATAAGCGTCTGCGAGTGTTCTTAGCTAGGTTTTGCGTCGATGTACCCTCGATAAACATCGAAAATCGATTATCGAAAAAATCGTGTTATAGAAGGAGTGGTCCGATCTTAATCAAATTTGATACACTCATAGACAAATACATAAGAAAACGATATTCAGAAGTTTCAAGGTTGCAATTCTAACAATAGGGCAGAAAATCGATAATATATATACATAAAAGGCAAGATGTTTGTGCGTGTGTCTGTTTATCTGCCTGTAACAAATGTAGAGGCTCATCCCTTGTTCCCTGTTTAGGATGTGGTTTCCGGTTTTCTCTTTTCCAATTTTTTCACTTTTCGTTTCTTTTTTCTTTTTTTTTTTTTTCAATTGGAGTAGATAGACTAAACTATCGCCCGGTTCACGCTCCACCCACGTCTATTGAACAGGTGTAGAGGCTCATCCCTTGTTCCCTGTTTAGGATGTGGTTTCCGGCTTTCTCTTTTCCAATCTTTTCACTCTTACGTAACCCCTTGCACATCAGTGGTGTTACCGCCTTGCTCGGGGTGATAGGATTAAAAAAAATGTCTGTTTTTTTTTTCAGCCCTTTTATTTTAGTTTTTGCTTCGGGTTTGGCTCTAAGTAGGCATAATTGTAGTTCTTAGTCTCAGCCATGATACCATTTACTCAGAGGACTTATTTAGCCTTCAAAATTCAGTTTACAACGAAAAAAACTTATTTGCTATCGATACCAGGAAATCAAAATTTGACTTACATCCATTCATTTTTCTTTCAGTCTACGGTTTCGCTTTAACTGGAAACAACTATTGCTTTTTAAGTCTTTCGTGCCAACGTCCAAAGAGTTTGAGCTCCAGGACCATGGATTAGTTTTAAAGCTTTCATTACACCCGAGCAACGCCGGGCTATACTGCTAGTATATATATATATATATATATATATATATATATATATATATATATATATATATACTAGGTGCGATTGTTAAATTTTCGCAATTATTTTATTATTTCAAATATTCTTTAAGCTGAGTCTGACCTCCAGGACCATGGATTAGTTTTAAATCTTTTTCATTACACCCGAGCAATGCTGGGATATACTGCTAGTATATATATATATATATATATATATATATATATATATATATATATATATATCCGAGTGAGTATAGAATGAGGAGAAAACTGAAAAACTTTTTTCCCGTCCAAAACATTAATTTAAAACAGTGCTCGATATATGATGTATAGAGCTGTGAATATTTATTATGAATTATGTTTTAGAACATGTACATAATTTTTTCTATATATGTCCTCTTCTCTACAATCACATGGTTGTTTCAGTGTTTGGACTCAAACACATCATCGGGAGAAGTAAAGAGTAAGTGTTTGGAATCATTCTCTGTTTATATTTGGTTCGTTGTTGTCGTGGGGGTTGGTTGGGGTTATTGGTAATTAAGTGAATGTGTCTTTCGTTTTGATCGTTAGACCTTTGAAAAACCTGGTGTGTATGTGTGAAATTGTTGATTAATTCTGTTGGAATTTATGTTTTATCGGTCGGGTATATCTTTTGGTTAGAATTTCTAAGAGAACGGCATGTGGAGTGGTCAGTTTTATGGTTGGTTATCGTTTAATTGATTGATGTCTGTTGTTAGCGGACCTAATTCATGTATTTACTTTGATCCTGTGGCTAGGTTTTCACTTTGGGGTTTCTTAGATAGACGTGATAGGGGTGGAATGATTTTCTTTCATAATACAAGTTTAGATTTCTTGAAATAACTTCGCCTAAATACAATAATACTCCAAACTTGAATATAAAATAAAAAAATATTAAAAAAAAAACCCTATAAAATAAAAAAATATTCCAATACCAAAAAAATCAAAATTGGAAAGAAAAAAAACCCTACCCCTACCTATCAATTTCACCCCAAGCAAGGCAAGACTGCCACTAGTGCTTTGGGGTTTACAGTGAGAGAAAAGACTGGATGCAGAGGGTATTGAAGAAAGGATAAAAGATGAACGGGATTCAAGAAGATAGAAGATGGCAATTGACGTTGCATTTAAATTTTTGGAGATTGTAGCTATCAGGGAAGAGAAAACACTGGGTACAGGGAATATTGAAGAAAGGATAAAAGATGAACGGGATTCAAGAAGATAGAAGATGGCAATTGACGTTGCATTTAAATTTTTGGTGATTGTAGCTATCAGGGAAGAGAAAAGACTGGGTAAAGGGGATATTAAAGAAAGGATAAAAGATGAACGGGATTCAAGTAGATAGAACATGGCAATTGACGCTGCATTTAAATTTTTGGAAATTGTAGCTATCAGGGAAGAGAAAAAACTGTGTACACAGGGTATTGTAGGAAGGATAAAAGATGAACGAGATTCAAGAAGATAGAAGATGGCAATTGACGCTGCATTTCAATATATGGAGATTGTAGCTATCATGGAAGAGAAAAGACTGGGTACAGTGGGTAGTGAAGAAAGGAT